>JAJJMC010031484.1:60976-73476 GCA_023531435.1 Papaver californicum | reverse complement strand
AGATTTCTAGTGGAGCATCTTTCACAATCCCTGGAGAGATAGTTCACTAATAGACCGAGGGATAAGTAATTCGACTCATTCACATACAGATCATGAATGTTTGGAATCCATATTATGCAAGGAGACATTGCTTTTGCTAATTCGAATTGAAGGGTGATATCAAATCGGTCTTTTTTCGGCGTCATATACATAGTTAGCGCATTCGTCATAGTTAGCAGCTCTGTATCAAGGTCATCATCGATATCGTCACTAGCATCAATCTCGATATTGTCACTACCATCAATATCATCAATAAGATAACCTTTAGGCTTGTCATCCAGGAACTTGTTCGGAAATACCGTAATGAAAGGAACATAAGAGTTTGTCGCTAGGTATTTGACCAAATAGGATCGTCCAGTTCCTATAGAACCTATCACTAAAATACCCCTAGACGGGGATAGGGCTAAGCGGAGCGAAAAGGGTTTTCCATGAGATGGGAAATGAAAACTATTAGCCCCACACGAGGTTTGTGAATAAGTGATTGTCTGATAATGAGCAAGGAATATCCGTCTTTCTGCTAAACAGGATCTATTGAACTCATAATTCATTAGATCTTTTTTATGAATGTCAACTAAGTATCGTAAGTAAATTGATCCCGGTTGTTCAACCATTTGATAACCAGAGTCATTCTTTGATAAATGATCACTATGAGTCAGACTCAATAGAATTTGATCAATCCTTTTTTTTGTCGTTAAGGTGGAGAACTGAACCAAGAATTCTCTTTCTTCATCATCAATCGAATCACTGTTCGCGACCCAGGATTCTATTTTATCATCAATCCAATCAACGTTCACGTTTTTTCTTTTTCTTATCAATGAATAGATCTCTTTACTTGTACGACTTAGATATCTCGTATTTCTCGAAAAAGTGATTCGATTGATGGGATTTGGTATGATACTTATGATATCGATGAGATTGATATTCAAATATTTCTTCTTAGAACGTATTGATTTGACCCCATAAGTGGGACCACCACCCAATAGCATGTTGCCACCAGAAGCAGAACCCCGTATTTCTTCTAGAGAATCTCCTAATTGTTCCAGAGCAACTAGAAAGAGATTCTTTAACCAGAAAGAGTTCAGTTCAGATGTAGGATACCTATCCAGAAGTTTTCGCAACTCAATCATGTATGATGGAATCATCAAAGATTTGATCTTTTCGAACTCTGTCTGTAACTCACTAGAGGCCCGGGAAACAAAGAGAAGATGTGTACGAACGAGATATCCAGCAACAAGAAGAAGGAAAAGGATTGAATAGAGGAACTCCCGAGCATTTGGTGATCTCAGATGTATCCATATCAATGGAACGGGTGACTCATTATTTCGATGAATCATTTCTTCGGACAGAAGAAGATTATGTAAACACTTACTCGAAATCTCACTTATCGGATTCCATTGTGGAAGAATCGCCCACAATTTTTTCTGAGGAATTGGCCATGATGTATCTGATCCATGCATAATATCATGAAAAACGGATACAAATTTTTGACTGCTACTTAGTATCGGCAATAGGTCTGAAAAAGTATCTAAAAGGGTGAAATTTAGATATTTGCACCCTGCCGAAGTAAGGAACCATGGCATATATGTTTGTAACAGATTCCATTTTGAGAGATTTGAAAAAGCACTATCTCGTTGAAGGGTTCTATACATCTGCCATTTCTCAACGCATTTCTTTAGACAAAGACTCTGTTTTTTCCTCTTTTCGGATGGTAAATATTTCTCAGAACATGGAGTGTGAATCAAACCCATGTTTGAATTGAAATTGAGATACTGATGCAAGTTCTTCCCTTCTGAATCAGAGAGATTCATATCTGAAAGAGGTTGACAATAAGTTCTTTCAAAATTGACTATTTGTCCCTCTGTTAGAGGTGTTCCAGAAATGTCTGGGATCGAGTAAATAGCTCTACGAACGAATGGATCGGATCGAATTGGAAAATGGAAAGATTTGTACAAGTTATACCTTTCGTCACCACTTTGTGGAAAATCGTTAGGTATGAATATGTTAGATACCTGTGACTCGATTGATGAAATAGTATCTCTCTCCAAAAAAACATGTTTTTTTGGACCGACGCACAAAGAAAAAATGTTGTTGCGAATGAACAAGATATTGAGGAATTGTCCATACGTAAGATCATAATTATTGATACGGGCCTTTTCCACATAAAAAGGGAATCTTTTGTTACAATCGAACCAGAAGTGATGTGGATTATTCAAGAATCGAAGTCGATTTGCTTTATAAAAAGAAGAGATCAATGAACTTCTATGAAATGGTTTCACGGGATTCAGCCAATTGTCTCGATCGTGGGATATCATTGAGAAATAGGAATCGGTGTTATCAAAGTCTTTCCTGCGATTATTTCTAGTATGAAATGAGTCAATCATCCACTTTGGTATCTTATTGAATAAAAACGGTGATATTGTTCCTCCATTGATCAAGAATTTCGATTTTTGGGAAGTATCACGATTATCCAATAAGAAGGGTTTCAATTTATTCAAATGAACGATTTGAACACCTATTGATTCTAACAACTGATTGCAGAGTTGATCATTCGGCCCTTTCAATTCATAGATGTGGATCTCGGACCTATGAATGGGGATATTCCCGATACTCACAAAGAAAAAAGGAAGTGACTTAGACAAAAAGAGAAGTGACTTGGACAAAAAGAGAAGTGACTTGGACAAATCTTGTTTGTCGATAACCTCGGACCAATCAATCGAATATTGATTAATACGTAATCGACCGAACACTACTTGAAAACGGCTCTTCTGCTCAGAAACGAAATGTTCCAAATGTTCCTGGAAATTATTGCTCCCGTTGGGCCATTTGTATCTATATGCATTAGGATCCCGATTCATGGATCTCTCGGTTCGAGAAATAAGAGGATCGAACCATTTCTTCTGACTCTTTTTCAAATTCGATAAATGTTGGTTGATCGTATATTTCATTATAGTTCTATGATTCAGAGTATCATTTCCTATTTGATCCCTTTGAATTCCATAAAAGAATCGATTCGATACATTTCTTATGTACCCATAGGTGCTATATTGGATTTGAATCAGATTTCGGATCAATCTATATTGATTGACTGCCTCCATTATGTTGTTGCTAGCAAATACCACTCTTTTTGGTTTTGGATCTTCCAAGTCATTCCCGCAGGAGATCCGGACCGATTTTTTTCTGATCCTTCGATAAAAAGATTCATTCTCTTCATAAAAAATAGGAGGTAGAACCAAGAAAGATTTCTTTTTCGATTCATCCCTGGAGTTGAATACCTCATTCAATAATTTTTTTTTATCCAACCCGTAGGAATCAATAGAAAAGGAAAATCCCTTATGATACACCAGATCCGGCTCGGTTATTGATAGAGTGAATAGATCTGCCATTTCTTGAAATCTCTCTTCTGATTCAAAATCGCGGTGTAACGTGTACCCCCCCCTGTTTCGGTCATGGAATAGATGAAAGAAAGAAAAAAATGGATTTTGGTTCAAGAATGAAATCTTATTGGAACTGGCCATATCCGGTTCATCCTTCGGAACCATATCACATCCCGGATCTGATGAAATAGGATGAATTGAGACGGTATTTTGTAAATACGTAATTATCTTGAATATATCAACCATTTCTTTATTTTCCGATCGTCTGGAAGGGACAAAAGAAACATCTTGTTCTTTCTTCAACAATTTATGATCTCTAGTGGACCTCTCAGTAGGATTCGAACCCAGATGAAGTTCTGACCATCTGTCAGAGAAAAAGGAACGAATTGATTTTGTAGAATTCCCAAGAATTGCTTCGATTTCTTCCGGAAGCAGATGATTATTCATCTGCTTCTCACGTTCCGTGAATAGCCGGGACATTGAGGAATATCCAGAAAGGCATTTCGGGAATCGGTCTGATTTTCTCTCTGTTCGTTCCGTTTGAAGAAAGGAAGGATCCCAAAGAATCGATCTTTCTTTTAGTTGTTGAATCTCTCTTTGATTGATCAATGTGTGATATTCCGAATCCTCATTACTAATCGAATCGAAAGGGTCTCTGGATTGATCAGAAGATCCTTTCAATTGGCTAGAATTCGTTACTTGAACGAAAATAGATCTTGTGGAATCATATTGAATATTTGACGATACATTCCGTACCTTGCTAAAAAACCGATCCTTGCTTACCAACCACACATTGTCTAACCAAATCCAACTCTCTCTCGATACGTTCCTCAAAAAATCCGACTCGTGCAGATTCTTCCCCCAACTAACGAAGATATCTTGGCGGAATTGCCACATATGAAATTGAGCACAATTTTGCAAAGAAATACCCCACTTGTTTCTCGAGAAGAGATGGGAAACATGTTCAATCTCATTTGATTGAATAGTTGACTCAGCTCCTTGTTGTTTGAAGAAACCCTCCACTTCAATTGGTCTTTTTTCACGAAAAGCAGACATGAGATAACAAATCCAGTGTTTCACTAAGATTTCGAATAGCTGGCCCGAATTCAAGTTGATTATGTTTCGCTTCTTCCTCAGAGAAAGACGATCAAACAATTCCCAATCATGGTCCTTGCGGATCGGATCATCCGTATAGGATACAAAAAGAAACTCCAGATATTTGATATCTTTCTCTTTAAATGAGATCTCAATTCCAGCTACGGTTTCCTTAGATATCTTACAACTAGAATTCCACCTTTTTCCGATCCGGTTCCTCCACCACCGCGAACCCCAGTTAGAGTCAGGCATGATACACTTTTTCGTTATTGGGAGAACCCAAGTACTCTCTTTCGGATCCATGAAACAACTCTCAGAGATCTTTTTCCCTTTTGGAAGATAGAGGAGCGAAACAATCAACCTATTAATATTGGAAGACCAAAAAGATTCTTCCGATGTATCATTTCTGGGTCCAATGGAATTCATAGGTATAGGAAGAAGCCCCATCAAATAGAGATTTTTTCTTTCGACCATATTTCGATTGTTAATACGATATATAAGGACCGCTACTACAAGCAGTACTACACCTTTGATCGTGAAATATCGATTGCTTGTTGAACCCTGTGAATCGCGTGAAAGGAGGATACTCCAAATTCGGGGGTCAAAGAGTTTCATAAAACGTTCTTGGTGGAAAAAAATGTGAGTGAAAGATCCCACTGAATCGAATTTGGTCCATGAATCTAAGAAATAGTGAGAATTCTTGATCTCTCTCAATATCTCTCTCAATTCGAAGATCCAGGATTTGAATTGATGTCGTTTCATTGATTCCTGTTTCATTGATTCCTCCTAAAGATTTCATTTCAATTGGAATTTGGTTATTCACGATGTACGATGATCCCTGTTAAGCATCCATGGCTGAATGGTTAAAGCGCCCAACTCATAATTGGCAAATTCGTAGGTTCAATTCCTGCTGGATGCACGCCAATGGGAACGTTCAATAAGTCTATTGGAATTGGCTCTGTATCAATGGAATCTCATCATCCATACATAACGAATTGGTATGGTATATTCATACCATAACATATGAACAGTAAGAACTAGAATTCTTATCAATACTGGAACTCATAGGGAAGAAAATGGATTTATGGATGGAATCAAATATGCAGTATTTACAGACAAAAGTATTCGGTTATTGGGGAACAATCAATATACTTCTAATGTCGAATCAGGATCAACTAGGACAGAAATAAAGCATTGGGTCGAACTCTTCTTTGGTGTCAAGGTAATAGCTATGAATAGTCATCGACTCCCGGGAAAGGGTAGAAGAATGGGACCTATGGGACATACAATGCATTACAAACGTATGATCATTACGCTTCAACCGGGTTATTCTATTCCACCTCTTAGAAAGAAAAGAACTTAAAAAAAAATACTTAATAACACGGCGATACATTTATACAAAACTTCTACTCCGAGCACACGCAATGGGGCCGTAGACAGTCAAGTGAAATCCAATTCACGAAATAATTTGATCTCTGGACAGCGTCATTGTGGTAAAGGTCGTAATGCCAGAGGCATCATTACCGCAAGGCATAGAGGGGGAGGTCATAAGCGTCTATACCGTAAAATAGATTTTCGACGGAATGAAAAAGACATATCTGGTAGAATCGTAACCATAGAATACGACCCCAACCGAAATGCATACATTTGTCTCATACACTATGGGGATGGTGAGAAGAGATATATTTTACATCCCAGAGGGGCTATAATTGGAGATACCATTGTTTCTGGTACAGAAGTTCCTATCTCAATGGGAAATGCCCTACCTTTGAGTGCGGTTTGAACCATTGATTTACGTAATTGGAAGTAACCAATTAGGTTTACGACGAAACCTAGAAATCAATCACTGATCCAATTTGAGTACCTCTACGGGATAGACCTCAACAGAAAACTGAAGAGTAACGGCAGCAAGTGATTGAGTTCAGTAGTTCCTCATATAAAATTATTGACTCTAGAGATATGGTAATATGGAGAAGACAAAATTGTTTGAAGCACCGACAGAACCGGAAGCGCCCCTTGTTTCAAAGAGAGGAGGACGGGTTATTCACATTTCATTTGATGGTCAGAGGCGAATTGAAAGCTAAGCAGTGGTAATTCTACCCCCGGGGAAAAATAGAGATGTCTCCTACGTTACCCGTAATATGTGGAAATATCGACGTAATTTCATAGAGTCATTCGGTCTGAATGCTACATGAAGAACATAAGCCAGATGATGGAACGGGGAGACCTAGGATGTAGAAGATCATAACATGAGTGATTCGGCAGATTTGGATTCCAATATATCCACTCATGTGGTACTTCATCATACGATTCATATAAGATCCATCTGTCTAGATATCATTATATACATCCAGAAAGCCGTATGCTTTGGAAGAAGCTTGTACAGTTTGGGAAGGGGTTTTGATTGATCAAAAAGAAGAATCTACTTCAACCGATATGCCCTTAGGCACGGCCATACATAACATAGAAATCACACTTGGAAAGGGTGGACAATTAGCTAGAGCAGCGGGTGCTGTAGCGAAACTGATTGCAAAAGAGGGTAAATCGGCCACATTAAAATTACCGTCTGGGGAGGTCCGTTTGATATCCAAAAACTGCTCAGCAACAGTCGGACAAGTGGGTAATGTTGGGGTGAACCAGAAAAGTTTGGGTAGAGCCGGATCTAAGCGTTGGCTAGGTAAGCGTCCTGTAGTAAGAGGGGTAGTTATGAACCCTGTAGACCATCCCCATGGGGGTGGTGAAGGAAGGGCCCCAATTGGTAGAAAACAACCCACAACCCCTTGGGGTTATCCTGCGCTTGGAAGAAGAAGTAGAAAAAGGAATAAATATAGTGATAGTTTGATTCTTCGTCGACGTACTAAATAGGAGAGAAAATCGAGAATATGTTTCTTCGTCTTTACAAAAGAAAAAAAGATAGGAGTAATTAGCTGTGACACGTTCACTAAAAAAAAATCCTTTTGTTGCTAATCATTTATTAGCAAAAATTGAAAAGCTCAACATCAGGGGGGAAAAAGAAATAATAGTAACTTGGTCCCGGGCATCTACCATTATACCCACAATGATCGGCCATACAATTGCTATTCATAATGGAAAAGACCATCTGCCTATTTATATAACAGATCGTATGGTGGGTCACAAATTGGGAGAATTTGCACCTACTCTAAATTTCCGGGGACATGCGAGAAGCGATAATAAATCTCGTCGTTAATGTTAATAATAATAAAGTTAATATGGGTGCTCGTCGTTCATTAGTGGGAGGTTAACCTTATGATAAAGAGGGACCCAGATGTGGAAGTATCCGCTTTAGGTCAACATATATGTATGTCTGCTCACAAAGCACGAAGAGTAATCGATCAGATTCGTGGGCGTTCCTACGAGGAAACACTTATGATACTAGAACTCATGCCTTATCGAGCATGTTATCCTATTTTTAAATTGGTTTATTCAGCAGCAGCAAATGCTAGTCACAATATGGGTTTCAAGGAAACAGATTTAATCATTAGTCAAGCCGAAGTCAACGAGGGTACTATTGTGAAAAAGTTAAAGCCTCGAGCTCGAGGACGTAGTTATCCGATCAAAAGACCCACCTGTCATATAACTATTGTATTGAAAGATATATCTAAAGATCAAGACTATTTCATATGGTTAAGAAAAACGGGATATGTATATATAGATAAATATACGGATGTTAGAGAGAGGTATCTATGTATGGTAGAGCACGAAAGACTAAAATGGGCTAATGAAGAAAGCGAGGGTGTATGGGACAAAAAATAAATCCACTTGGTTTTAGACTTGGTACAACCCAAAAGCACCATTCCCTTTGGTTTGCACAACCAAAAAGTTATTCTGAGGGTCTACAGGAAGATCAAAAAATACGGGATTGTATCAAGAATTATGTACAAAAAAATATGAGAATATCTTCGGGTGTAGAGGGAATTGCGCGTATAGAGATTCAAAAAAGAATCGACCTGGTCCAGGTCATAATCTATATGGGATTTCCAAAATGGTTAATAGAGGGTAAACCGAGAGGAATTGAAGAATTACAGATCAATGTACAAAAAGGTTTTAATTCTGTGAACCGAAAACTCAACATTGCTATTACAAGAATTGCAAAACCCTATGGAGACCCTAATATTCTTGCCGAATTTATAGCTGGGCAATTAAAAAATAGAGTTTCATTTCGAAAGGCAATGAAAAAAGCTATTGAATTAACTGAGCAAGCAGATACAAAAGGAATTCAAGTACAAATTGCAGGACGTATCGACGGAAAAGAAATTGCGCGTGTCGAATGGATCAGAGAAGGCAGGGTTCCCCTACAAACCATTCGAGCTAAAATTGATTATTGTTCGTATACAGTTCGGACTATTTATGGGGTATTAGGCATAAAAATTTGGATATTTGCAGACGAGAAATAATCAAAGATCTCTTCTTTTACTTTTCTATCTAGCACTGGACAAAAAAAACCTTTCATTTTTTTCTCTTTAATCTAAAATGATTAATTTCAAATCTTCTAATTCTATAGGGTTAAATAAAAATTAGATTGACCCTTTGGTATAATTGCTATGCTTAGTGTGTGACTCGTCGGTTTTTTTAGTTTAGATTAGATTAAAAAAGGAAAGGACGGCCCCAAAGTCTGAACTAAGAACTATGTAACTAATAACCAGCTCATTGCTTCGTATTATCGGGATCCAAAGAAACAGTCACTATATGATGTATTGATCATATCGTTGTAGCAACTGAAATCTTTTTTATATTACATATACATAAAAGAAAAACCAATCTGATCGTGGATTGTGATGTGAAACAAAAAAAAGGATGTGGATAAATGGAAGGGGGAGAGAAAGAGAGAAGGAGAATATCAATGATATATGATTCCAATATGTATGGTCTATGAATAATCTCATACAAAGGCAGTGTAATAAAGCATCAATATGGATTCGGCCATAATCATAATTAATCATTAAATGAATCCGGTTCATAGGAAAAAGAAATACAAATAAAAGAGAGCTTCGAGTCAATAAAGACTGAGTAGATTGACTCAGGAACAACAAATTGAATTAGGAGCTCCGTTGCAGAGTTCAGGCCTAGCCATTAACCAAGAAGTGATGGGAACGACGGAACCTATGACTGCAGAAGATTCCATTGAAAACGAATCCTAATGATTCATTAGGTGGGATGGCGGAAAGAACCAGGAAACCTATTCATTTATTCTGAGAGGTCAAGGACTGACCCTACGAATTAAACAGATATTGAAAGAGTCAATATTCGCCCGCGAAGGCCTTATTGGATTGCTAAGTTTTTTGGATTCAATAAAGGTCAAAATAAAGATTCGTAAAAAAAATTCTATATTCTAGAGGTATATTTCCGGTTGTATATAAAACCCAAGATATATAAATTTTTACGTGACAGATTAGATCTCAAAAAACCTATGATTCAGTCTATTAGAAATTCAATACATATTCGTAATATTATGGAATCATTTCATTCGCGAGGAGCTGGATGAGAAGAAACTCTCATGTCCGGTTCTGCAGTAGAGATGGAATTGAGAATAACAAACAACCATCAACTATAACCCCAAAAGAACCAAATTCCGTAAACAACATAGAGGAAGAATGAAGGGAATATCTTACCGAGGCAATCATATTAGTTTCGGTAGATATGCTCTTCAGGCACTTGAACCGGCCTGGATCACATCTAGACAAATAGAAGCAGGGCGACGAGCAATGACACGATATGCGCGTCGTGGTGGAAAAATATGGGTACGTATATTTCCAGACAAACCTGTTACATTAAGACCTACAGAAACGCGTATGGGCTCGGGGAAGGGATCTCCCGAATATTGGGTATCTGTCGTTAAACCGGGTCGAATACTTTATGAAATGGGTGGAGTATCAGAAATTGTAGCCAGAGAAGCTATTTCAATCGCTGCGTCCAAAATGCCTATACGAACTCAATTCCTTATTGCAGAATAGGGATGTGCAACCAAAGGAAAGGAGTCTTTGTGATGAAAAAACAAACAACCGCAGGCCTTTTTTTCTGGACAAAAAATATTTCTTTTTTCTTTTGCCCTTTCTTTGCATTGAAAGAAACGATAAAAAATAATGATATGATTCAACCTCAAACCCTTTTAAATGTAGCGGACAACAGTGGGGCTCGAAAATTGATGTGTATTCGAATCATAGGAGCTAGTAATCGTCGATATGCTCATATTGGTGACGTTATTGTTGCTGTAATCAAAGAAGCAGTGCCCAATATGCCTCTAGAAAGATCAGAGGTGATCAGAGCTGTAATTGTACGTACATGTAAAGAACTTAAACGTGACAACGGTATGATAATACGATATGATGACAATGCCGCAGTTGTCATTGATCAAGAAGGAAATCCAAAAGGAACTCGGGTTTTTGGTGCGATCGCTCGGGAATTGAGACAGTTGAATTTTACTAAAATAGTATCATTAGCTCCTGAGGTATTATAAATACTATCTAGAATAAAGACTAATAGACAAGCCCGTGATATGATAGAGTAGGGTCTTGGGAATGAATTAAATTAATTTTGTAGATTATGTATCACGTATATCCCTTAACTTTATAATAAAAAAAATAACGAGCATGTTGATTATATTAAAACTCGGAGGCACCAATAATTATAGTTCATCATGGGTAGGGACACAATTGCTGACATAATAACTTCGATACGAAATGCTGACATGGATAAAAAAGGAACGGTTCGAATAGCATCTACGAATATTACCGAAAACATTGTGAAAATCCTTCTACGAGAAGGCTTTATCGAAAACGTGAGAAAACATCGAGAAAGCAACAAAAATTTCTTGGTTTCAACCCTTCGACATAGAAGGAATAGGAAAGGGCCATATAGAACAATTTTAAAACGTATCAGCCGGCCCGGTCTACGAATCTATTCCAACTCTCAACGAATTCCTAGGATTTTAGGAGGAATGGGGATTGTTATTCTTTCTACTTCTCGAGGTATAATGACAGACCGAGAAGCTCGGCTAGAAGGAATCGGAGGAGAAATTTTGTGTTATATATGGTGATCTTTCTGATATCTGAATTGAATTGGTAACTTCCTATATTGCGAAAAAAAAAAAAAAGAGGAAGGACTGGTTGCCTAATATCACTCCTCCTCCATTAGTTGATACTTCAAGGGGGTTACCTGAAATGAAAGAACAAAAATGGATTCATGAAGGTTTAATTACTGAATCACTTCCCAATGGCATGTTCCGGGTTCGCTTAGATAATGAAGATCTGATTCTAGGTTATGTTTCAGGAAGGATCCGACGTAGTTTTATACGGATACTACCAGGAGATAAAGTCAAAATAGAAGTAAGTCGTTATGATTCAACAAGGGGACGTATAATTTATAGACTCCGCAATAAAGATTCGAACGATTAGGTGTATTTTTTTCGACATTATTTTCGTGGGGATACAACTCGAGGTTCAAAATTCCAAGAGACTTATTTTCTTCCAAGGAGTAGATTCGGAATTAAGGTAAGGAATGACAAATATGAAAATAAGGGCCTCTGTTCGTAAAATTTGTGAAAAATGTCGACTGATTCGCCGTCGGGGACGAATTATAGTAATTTGTTCCAACCCGAGACATAAACAGAGACAAGGATAATCCTTCGAAAAAGGACCCAACGTACAAATAAAATGAAGGATCTGTTTTAACCTGAAATGGATATATCCGTATATCTCTGACTCATATTGATGAGATGATAAAAGATGGCAAAACCTATACCAAGAGTTGGTTCACGTAGGAATGGACGTATTAGTTCACGTAAGACTGGACGTAGAATACCAAAAGGAGTTATTCATGTTCAAGCAAGTTTCAACAATACCATTGTAACAGTTACAGATGTACGGGGTCGGGTGGTTTCTTGGTCCTCCGCCGGTACTTGTGGATTCAGGGGCACAAGAAGAGGGACACCGTTTGCTGCCCAAACCGCAGCAGGGAATGCTATTCGTACAGTAG
>JAJJMC010031484.1:22500-60966 GCA_023531435.1 Papaver californicum | reverse complement strand
CATAATGGATGTAGACCTCCTAAAAAAAGACGTGTGTAGAAATAAGAATGGAACAGATTTCAAGAGAAAAAAATGATTCAATAATCTGATCAAAAAAAATTACTATGCTTCGAGAGGAAGTAGCAGTATCTACTCGGACACTACAGTGGAAGTGTGTTGAATCTAGAGCAGACAGTAAGCGTCTTTATTATGGCCGTTTTATTTTGTCTCCGCTTATGAAGGGTCAAGCCGATACAATAGGCATCGCGATGCGAAGGGCTTTGCTTGGAGAAATAGAAGGAACATGTATCACACGTGCAAAATCTGACAAAATACCACATGAGTATTCTACTATAGTAGGTATTGAAGAATCCGTACATGAAATTTTAATGAATTTGAAAGAAATTGTATTAAGAAGTAATCTGTATGGAACTCGCGACGCATCCATTTGCGTCAGGGGTCCTGGATACGTAACTGCTCAAGACATCATCTCACCGCCTTCTGTGGAAATTGTTGATACTACACAGCATATAGCTAGCCTAACGGAACCAATGGATTTGTGTATTGGACTACAAATCGAGAGGAATCGTGGATATCGGATGAAAACACCAAATAATGCACAAGATGGAAGTTTTACTATAGATGCAGTATTCATGCCTGTTCGAAATGCGAATCATAGTATTCATTCTTATGGGAATGGAAATGAAAAACAAGAAATACTTTTTCTAGAAATATGGACGAATGGAAGTTTAACTCCTAAAGAAGCACTTCACGAGGCCTCCCGTAATTTGATCGATTTATTTATACCCTTTCTACATGCGGAAGAACGTGACACAAATTTAGAGGACAATCAAAACATAGTTACTATACCCTTTTTTACCTTTCAGAATAAATTGGATAAACTAAGCAAAAGCAAAAAAGAAATAGCATTGAAATGTATTTTTATTGACCAATCAGAATTGTCTCCCAGGATCTATAATTGTCTCAAAAGGTCCAATATATATACATTATTAGACCTTTTGAATAAGAGTCAAGAAGATCTTATGAAAATAGATCATTTTCGCATAGAAGATGTAAAACAGATATTAGATATTCTACAAAAGCGTTTCGCAATTGATTTACCAAAGAACAAGTTTTCTTTTTTGAATCCATTGGAATGATTTAATCCTTTTTAGAAAGAAAAAATAAAATAGGTTTTGGGTCTTCAGTAGGATCCATATATTTTGGGTAAATCTAGAATTTTGTTGAATAGGTGTATCTAGGGAATAGTCGCTTCAAAGTGAATCCTCCCTAGATACACACGTCGTTTTTTTATTTCTATTTCACGGTTGAGTCAATTTAAAAAAGACCTAAAGTTAAAGATTTATCAATAGGTAATGTTGCTCCAATACCCAACCAAAGAGCTACTGCGGTCCCAATCAAAAAGACGGTTGTAGCTACTGGACGACGAAACGGGTTTTGGAATTTATTAACATTCTCCAAAAAGGGTACTGTCAATAATCCCGCCGGTACTGAAACCATTAAAAGAACCCCCAACAATTTATTTGGTACTGTGCGAAGGATTTGAAATACGGGAAAGAAGTACCATTCGGGTAATATTTCCAAAGGAGTAGCAAACGGATCTGCAGGTTCGCCAATCATTGACGGTTCTAGAACCGCTAAACCTACGTTACATGCAATAGTACCTAGAATTACTACTGGAAAAATATATAAAAGATCGTTAGGCCATGCGGGTTCTCCATAATAATTATGACCCATCCCTTTTGCCAATTTGGCTCTTAATACAGGATCATTCAAGTCAGGTTTCTTTGTTATTGGGATAGGTGAATTCGTATGGATCCATCCCCCGAAGGAACCGGACATGATAATTTTTCATCATCCGGCTCGAGCAAGAATCAAAGGAGTCAAATAGATCTATATAAAATCTATATGTCATCCATATCCACACATATATGACTCTATGTAAGAAAAGATTTACCGGATGCAATTTTCCGGAGTTGCAACTACCCATTGCAAAGAATTCAGTTCTTGCTGGTAAATGCCCAATACCCAAGTAGGCTTAAAAATTTGATCATGATCAAGTGCGTTTTGGGTCGTCTCATACCTTGCAATTTTCTTTCTCCCAAAAATATCTCGAGTCTTCTTACATACAAAGGATTTACTTGTTACTAATATAGTCTAGCCTCGGTTCTTCTTTAGATCCCTTGTTTCACTCCGATAGTATTATAGATCGGAATCGATGCAAAGGAAATGAATGCATTTCCATACTATTAAGTAAGTTCAATTGATAGAACATAAGCTGGATCATACCACATCACTTATTCTACTGGATCTTACGGAGCCTGGTGATGCACGACATGATTCGTCTCTGATCATAGAAAAAATTCTCCTCAAGCGAACCAGCCTATCTTCTGTATGGGGCTTACGCAGTGGTTGGAACAGAGACACATTTGGTTGTCAATTCCAATGTGGCGGATAAAATAATATATCTGCACGGGCCAATCAATAGTTCAAGTCACACACTCCCATAATCCATTTTCTCTTCGTAGAATCCACTTCAACTATTCATATCAAATAAATAATACAATATTGCAGAGTTGAAGGTAAATATCCAAAAAAATGTCTTATTTTTCAATAATCCATATTTCTAGCAATGAAATACTACTCCTCTTCCCCAAACAGATATATGATTGATTACAAATATCTAGGATCTGTCTTCTCTATAAAGGACCAGAAATGCCTTGCTTACGTATCATTGGGAAATGCATTAACATAAATACGGCAGTAAGCAGAGGTAATACAAAAGTGTGTAAACTATAAAAACGCGTTAAAGTGGATTGGCCCACACTAGCACTTCCACGTAATAACTCGACCAAGGGTGATCCTATTACAGGAATAGCATCAGGTACGCCTGTCACGATTTTTACTGCCCAATAACCAATTTGGTCCCGAGGTAAGGAATAACCAGTTACACCAAAAGATGCGGTCAATACACCCAGAACCACACCCGTAACCCAAGTCAATTCGCGGGGTTTTTTAAATCCACCGGTAAGATACACACGAAATACATGCAGGATCATCATTAAGACCATCATACTTGCTGACCATCGATGAACTGATCGGATTAACCAACCAAAGTTAGCTTCAGTCATTATGTATTGAACCGAGGCAAAAGCCTCGGTAACGGTCGGACGATAGTAAAAAGTCATAGCAAACCCCGTCGCTACTTGTACTAAAAAGCAAGTAAGCGTAATCCCCCCTAGACAATAAAATATGTTGACATGAGGGGGAACATATTTACTAGTTATATCATCTGCAATCGCTTGAATCTCGAGACGCTCTTCGAACCAATCATATACTTTATTGAGATAGGTAAACCAAGGGGACTCCCCCTCATAGAACCGTATATGAGAATTTCATCTCGTACAGCTCAAGCCCAAATACACAAATACTAGCTGCAAGGGAAAGGGATATTGTAATATAAATTTGTAAAACTCCTCTTTATCCCGGATTCCATCGTCTCTCTGAAGATACGAAGGACCAAAAAGCCCGAAGCTCTTCTTTGTGATGATAATGCCAAAAAATCAAGTTGGCTCATTCGTCTTTATGTTGATCGTTGTAGGCCTCTTGAATCTTCTCTTTCCCTATTTTCTTTTTTTTTTGTAATGTAGATTTTTTTGTTGATAGAAATTATCTTGTTGAGACCCTATGGATTTATTGAAACCTCAGATTCATACTAGAACCACGATGATTCAATAAAGCTCCCAAGCTAAGCCCAAAGGTTCTCTGAGTAAGAACCTGTGGATCATCACTTATTCAATGAATAGATGTAATGACTAAAAATCCTTTGGTTGATAATTATGACCCTTAGAAAAATTTTTTGAGTCCGGTCGCGAGGTCTAAATAGTAGGTATGAATCATAGTTCAAATTTTTCTTGATCTATGGATTCCGTGCTCCAGATATTAGAATCAATATCCGACGGGGTAGAACCATCTCTGTCGAGATGACAGACCTATTTCTCTGTACTATCAATAGGATCAATTATAACAAGTCACACACTCATATTCCGGAAATACCGAAACAAAGAAATTCCGCGGTCGAACTACCAAAATGCCCTATAAAAAAAATCCTAAGTAATTCATTTTCTATTGAAAAGCCAGGATTTCATGGTTATTATGGACCTAATTCATTGAAATCCCGTCCAGTAAAACAGAAGAATTATAAATCTCTAAAATAATACATAGGAATACCGCAAATAAAGCCATCGCGACACCCATCAAAGGGGTAGTTCCCCATCCAGGAGCTACTTTACCATATTCCGAATTCAACGGTTTCAATAAAGCTCCTACATTTGTTCGTCTTGGACCAGATCTAGAACTACCCTCAACGGTTTGTGTAGCCATAAATACTCTTGCATTGGTTGAGATCTGTTGACTTTGTATACCATTCCGTTGTAAATAAACGATCTTATCATAGATCCATTGTGGTCTTGAAATTATATAATAATGGAAACAGCAACCCTAGTCGCCATCTTTATATCTGGTTCACTTGTAAGTTTTACCGGGTACGCCTTATATACCGCTTTTGGGCAACCCTCTCAACAACTAAGAGATCCATTCGAGGAACACGGGGACTAGTTGAAGTAATGTAATGAGCCTCCCTATAGGGAGGCTCATTACATTACTTCAATTGAGATAATGAAAAATTATTTCTTAGTCGGAACCTTAGGTGGTTCTCGAAAAAAGATAGCGAAAAAAATAATCCCTAGAGTCGAGACTAAGAGGAATGTATAAACCAATGCTTCCATAGATTCGATCGTGGTTTACAATTATAGCTTCCACACCTGTTCATTTGGGATCAGCTCCCAGATAAGATAAAGAAAGGACAAGAATCAAAGAAAAAAAGGTGATTCAAATCAAGATTTCTCCAGTACCTTATGTTATGTTAAATCACAAAAAGAAAATAGAGTCGAAAGAAACCGGAGCAATGTTGTCTCAGACTACCTGTCTCCTTGTAGTTGGATCTCCAAGTTTTTGGAATGCTCCAAATTCCACTTGAGAATCCAAATCTGGGTCAATACCAGCAAAAACATCTCTGAACAAAGTTCTAGCACCATGCCAGATGTGTCCGAAAAAGAAGAGCAAAGCAAATGAGGCATGCCCAAAAGTGAACCAACCCCTTGGACTGCTACGAAAAACACCATCGGATTTCAAAGTAGCACGATCTAATTCAAAAATCTCGCCCAATTGAGCACGTCTAGCATATTTTTTCACGGTAGCAGGATCGCTATAACTGACTCCATTCAGTTCACCGCCATAGAACTCAACAGTTACACCTACCTGTTCGACACTATACTTGGATTCTGCCCTTCGAAAAGGAACATCGGCTCTCACAATTCCGTCTCCGTCTACCAAAACTACTGGAAATGTTTCAAAAAAAGTAGGCATGCGACGTACAAAAAGCTCATGGCCTTCCTTATCTCTAAAGATAGGATGTCCTAACCACCCAACGGCTATTCCATCCCCGCTGTCCATTGAACCCGCTCGGAATAATCCCCCTTTGGCTGGATTATTACCAATGTAATCATAAAAAGCCAATTTTTCGGGAATTTTAGACCAAGCTTCTGATACACTCTGATTTTCGGCTAGCCCAGCGCTAACCCTGCGATATATTTCTTGCTGGAAATATCCTTGGTCCCATTGATAACGAGTAGGACCAAATAATTCGATCGGGGTTGTTGCTGAACCATACCACATAGTTCCAGCAACAACGAAAGCTGCAAAAAAGACAGCAGCGATACTACTGGAAAGGACAGTTTCAATATTACCCATACGTAATCCTTTGTATAGACGTTGAGGCGGGCGGACACTAAGATGGAAGAGGCCCGCTAATATGCCTAAGGTACCTGCTGCAATATGATGAGAGGCTATTCCTCCCGGAACAAAAGGATCAAAACCTTCTACACCCCACGCAGGATTTACAGATTGTACTTTTCCAGTCAGTCCATAAGGATCGGACACCCATATTCCAGGACCATACAAGCCTGTTACATGAAATGCGCCAAACCCAAAGCAAGCGACCCCTGATAGAAATAAATGAATTCCAAAGATCTTGGGCAAATCCAAAGAAGGTTTTCCTGTACGTTCATCACAGAAAATTTCTAGATCCCAATATACCCAATGCCAGATAGCTGCCAAGAAGCACAAGCCAGAAAACAAAATATGTGCCCCGGCCACACCTTCGTAACTCCAAATACCCGGATTCGTTATAGTCCCTCCTGTGATACTCCAACCACCCCAGGAATTCGTTATTCCTAAACGAGTCATGAAAGGTATAACGAACATACCTTGTCTCCACATTGGATCAAGAACTGGGTCAGAGGGATCAAAAACAGCTAATTCGTATAGAGCCATCGAACCGGCCCAACCAGAAACTAGAGCTGTATGCATTATATGGACAGAAAGTAACCGGCCGGGATCATTCAATACAACGGTATGAACACGATACCAAGGCAAACCCATGGAAATACCCCTTTATCAAAGAAAAATAGATACTATGTTACTTTATCGCATTGGAAAAGACTCTGCTTATGCTATGGACTTCTCCTTTTCAATGGATTATCTCGGAGCAAGGGTGCATTTATATTGCATTCCGTTGGTAATAACAGAAAAATTCTGTTCGTAGGAACAAAGAGAAGCAAATCTATTCTATACCCGATAAGTACCAATACGCAATGGGGGGATGGGTCCCATTTTAGATGAGTGAATTAGAGATGCTTGTTCATCATTTGAACATCGCAGCTCATTCATAATAATTTTTTTTATTCATTCCATCTTCTTCGATGAACTTTACAATCTATGGATAAAACCCGAAAACATAAATATTATGAAAAAAAGAAAACCCGTTGTTACGTTTCCACATCAAAGTGAAATTTTAGTACTTAAAAACCTTTTTCTTTCATTTAATGCCTATTGGTGTTCCAAAAGTACCTTTTCGGATTCCTGGAGAGGAAGATTCGGTTTGGGTTGACGTATAGTGCGACTTGTCAGACATATTGGGTCATATGGGATTTCCCCGTTTTCTCCCCCGATCGAGATATCCTCTGTTTCACCCAAGAAAGATTGATTGAACCATCAATAATTTGAAGCGTGAAGTGCAATTAGAGCAATTTATTTGGGGGATCAATATGCATTTTTCAATTAGAAGAATTTATGGTTGGCTTGGTTGGACCAAAAAAATGAAGTATCCAGGCTCCGTTCAAAAAAACCCAATCGGTAAAATATGTATGATTACCTTTTGTATCATAAAGAATTCCTATATTATACCAGCGACCTCAAACCGCCAATCAATCGACGGAGTGAGTCATCATACTTTTCCAGTGATTGGCGGAAGCGGAAGACATAAAATGAATAAAAAAAGTATTAGCAAACAAAAGAAGCGGTATTGGGATCATTTGTCCTATATGTGCAAATAGAGGTCGGGTAAATCTTTCCCCGGAGTAGAGCATAAACCTAAACGAATTGAAGAGGCCCATTCCGGAACAAGAAAATGACATCGTAATCGGAATTGGATTTCGATGAAACAATATATCAATGAGGGTAAATTTAGTGAGCTCTTTTTAGGGGTAAGTGAGTCAAAACCCTGCTCTGCTTTCTTGAAAAATAGAAGACTAAAGGCCCTTCATTCATTAGGAGTTAGAAAAATCCTCCTATGAAAAAAGGGGAAAATAAAGAGGGCTGGAATCGACACATTGATTCTTTTTTTTTGAACCGTATGCATCTAAAGGTGCGTGTACGGTCCCTAAGGGATACAATTTTGTCCTAATCAACCGACTTCATCGAGAAAGAATACTTTTTTTAGGCCAACAAGTCGATAGCGAGATCGCAAATCAACTTATGGGTCTCATGATATATCTCACTATAGAGGATGATACAAAAGATGTTTATTTGTTTATAAACTCCCCCGGGGGGTGGGTAACACCCGGAATAGCTATGTATGATACTATGCAATTTGTGCAACCAGATGTACATACAATATGCATGGGATTAGCCGCTTCAATGGGGTCTTTCGTCCTGGTCGGAGGAGAAATTACCAAACGTCTAGCATTCCCTCACGATTGGCGCCAATGAGTTTTTTATTTGAGAGAAAAAAGAAGACTATGCCTTCGCCAGATAAAATATGAAAAATAAAGTAATAATAGCATGGCACTTCGAGTTCGATATGAGCAAACCATCATTGTTCTTTTATAACATGAGATTCCGTATCGAGAGAGTAGTATGAGACAAAAGGAATTTCTGATTTGATTTTATCTATCGGGGTTCGATTTCAGCGTCACAAACTTTTTTGTTTTCACATCACACATCAGAGGGCTCTTTCCTATATTTCTGTTACGAAATAGTATTAAAATGAAAAAACATACACAAGATTATCCTTTCCCTATTTGATCGGATCAAAAAGAAACTTTGGGATTGCTGAATTACAGACGAGATAAATATATAAAGCAACGGAACCATCATAGTATTTTTTAACTCTCCCGAAAGAAAGGGTGGTAAATGGATTATTTACCGATCTGGGTTTGATAGATCCTCCACTTTAGGTAAAAGTAGATTCCATTCTAGAGCCGTATGCAATGCGCAAAAAATGCCTGTACGGTTCTTCAATTCGATTTTTTCTTGTCTCTTTCTATCATTGAGACAGAGGAAGCATTCATTATGTTATATCATCAGGGTAATGATCCACCAACCTGCTAGCTCTTTTTACGAGGCACAAACAGGAGAATTTGTCCTGGAAGCGGAAGAACTGCTGAAACTTCGCGAAACCCTCACAAGGGTTTATGTACAAAGAACGGGCAATCCATTATGGGTTGTATCCGAAGACATGGAAAGGGACGTTTTTATGTCAGCAACAGAAGCCCAAGCTCATGGAATTGTTGATCTTGTAGCGGTCGAAAATACCGGGGACTTCACGTAAATCTGTGATTCCATTCCGTTTCGAACCATAATTGACTGAGCTATGTTATTTCCTATTTTATTTTCTTACCGAGGTTAAAAGTGGTAGTGGGAAAATATTCAATGAAACGAGAGGAATTCATAATCATCCGGTTAGGATCGATCTAAACCAGCCCATTCTGTATACGATCCAGCATGCCAACTATTAAACAACTTATTAGAAATACAAGACAGCCAATCAGAAATGTCACAAAATCCCCCGCCCTTCGGGGATGTCCTCAGCGTCGAGGAACATGTACTAGGGTGTATGTGCGACTCGTTCAGATCATGAACTGGAACAAAAGAAAGGAGATTTTTTTGACAGTATCAATGATCGGTACCAATGAATAGGAATGGAAAAACCCCATATCACTATCGAAAAAAGGACCTCTATTGTGTATGAAATTTATGGTTTCCTTTGGTATAAATCCAATCATCTCAACTGGAGATGAGAAGCAACTCCCCATTGGTAGCAAATGGTTATCCATTAAGCGGGGGAATGGAATGGTATTTTAGAAGCAGAAAGATTATGCTCCCATTCTTGCAAAAACGGACTAACAGGGTCAGCTACCTAACCAACCTTCATAATGAAATGCCGTTACTGTATGGGTAGATCTAGTTGTGAAAAGACCTATTACTGGATAATTCATGGGTAGAGCCAAAGAGTGTGAACTGTACAAGTTACTAAATAGGTAAGAGGCTCCGGTGTATAGAAAGGACCTCACCGTTTAAACCGTAACCATAGAAACGATGGAACCCACAATTTTTCGTTTTTTATTTACTTTTTTTTTGATACCAAGTATCAATACAATTTCTTATTTCGAGGTGAAATGAAATGCCTCAAAAAAATCGTGGTTGGGAAGGTCATAGTAGCAAAAGCCATTGGAATTTTTTTTTTATACATCGGAAGAATCAGTTTTGTTATTAATAGACTAGGGGGGGAAAGAATGACTGAAAGAAAAGAAATCAATTAGTTATTCATCAAAGTTTCATTTGATTCAATGACCAGAATTAAACGAGGATATATAGCTCGGAGACGTAGAACAAAAATGCGTTTATTTGCATCAACCTTTCGAGGGGCGCATTCAAGACTTACTCGAACTATGACTCAACAGAAAATGAGAGCTTTAGTTTCGGCTCATCGGGATAGGGGCAGGCAAAAGAGAGATTTTCGTCGTTTGTGGATCACTCGTATAAATGCAGTAATTCGTGAGAATAGGATATCTTATAGTTATAGTCGATTAATACATGATCTGCGCAAGGGGCAGTTACTTCTTAATCGTAAAATACTTGCACAAATAGCTATATCAAATAGGAATTGTCTTTACATGATTTCCAACGAGATCATTAAATAAGGGGATTGTAAGGAATCCACCAGAATGATCTAAACGGAGTTCCCCGGAGAATGAACTCCGGGAGGGTAGGGTATAAATTACTATAATAAAGTAGTAAAAAGAAATTAACACGTTTCCATAATAATAATTAAGGACTTTCTCTTTTTCTTCCCCAATTCTTTTTTTCTTATGACATGACAATACAATCTAGATTCTCGAATTTTTGAACAAAACACCAACCAGAGTTGGGGTTCGGGTTGGAATTTTTATTCAATTGAGGCATGGGCGGCCTATTTATTTCTGGTTCTAGGACCAGTAGTTCTAGGGGTCGACTCGGTTCTCTCAAATTGTTTCTCATTATTAAGAAAAGGTAACGAAGATAAAATACGGGCTTGTTTTATAGCAATAGTAATTAATCGTTGTTGTTTCAAGGTTAATCTATTCACTCGTCTAGATAATATTTTTCCTTGTTCACTAATAAATCGACTAATTAAACTCATGTTTCTATAATCAATTCGATCCCCCGATCCAATTGGGGGCAAACGCCTACGAAAAGATCGCTTGGATTTAAGAAAAGGTCGCTTGGGTTTTTCCATTGTTTATTCCTTATCCCGAAAATCCTATTTCTGAATTCGAATTCTTTTTTGATCCGACTGAAATAGGATTTGATTTGTTTCTATATATTATATGTAATTTATTCTTGTTACTTCGAAGGGTAGCACACACACCCTCTACCTCTGGTTCGGTCTATTTCTTTATCTCCCCATGAATTGTATGTTTGCAACAATAGGGACAGAATTTTCTCAATTCCAATCGACTAGGCGTATTGTGTCGATTCTTTTGAGTAATATATCTGGAAACGCCCGATGATTCCTTATTAACACGGTTTCGTATACAACTGGTACATTCCAAAATAACTCTGACTCTAACATCTTTACCCTTGCCCATGAACCTCCCTTGAATTTTGGATTTACCCAACTCTTTGATTTTCGACCCGAAATCAAATTTCAAAAGATTTTGTTGCAATCAATAGAGTAATATAAAGAATAAGTAATACAACAATTTATAACTATCAATTATTTTGAATCCTAGTACATACAGTATTTCATTTAAATATCTTGTATGATTTCTTTAGTTTCCCTAGATCCCATTTATTTCTATTTTCTTAGGCCCTTTGAGTCTAACCCAAGTTTCACTGAGATTGAATCCACTTTTGTTTTTTCCTTTTCTGTCCTTCTATATTTTGAAAATAGGAAAAAAGAATAAAACAAAGAGAGGAAGAAGGATTAGTCACAGATAATTTATTATCTCACTAATCTTCTTCATCCCTTCCCATGTCAATAACTAGAATGAAAAAAACGGGAATGTCAACGCATCTGGGAATAAATGATTAATCTCTATCAATAGCCCTGCTAAAGACCCAAACCATAGAGTACTTAGCACAGGTGCCACAGAGAGATATGTTTTTATATCTCGCATTGCAAACTCTCCTTCTTTATTGTAATACATATATGATCAGATGCATATGTGGTTAAGGATCACTTGTATTAGTAAGTGAAATCCCTAACAAAAATAGATATATACAACGACCCGGTAGATAAGATTTCCCTTTCCTTAAAACAGAAAAAGACGCCCCCCTCTTCCTGAGTATTACCGACAAATATTCATTTCTCTATCCGACGGATTTCATATGTAAATAATTCTTTTATTATATGTTATATGAGACCAAAAAGAACAAATTGCAAGCGAAATTTTTTATTATAGGGGGGAAATAATGATGTGGAAAACAAGACAGGGATTCTCTACAATGACACTGTATACCAATTGAAAGGGATGTAGCGCAGCTTGGTAGCGCGTTTGTTTTGGGTACAAAATGTCACGGGTTCAAATCCTGTCATCCCTACCTATTACTTTTCCCGTGGACAGTAATTGAGATCGATCCTAATTGTACATACATTATGATACTATAGACATACAAAGTATATTAGGCCTACAAAGATAATACTTTTTTATGGTCTTATCTATTGTGATAAGAAGGCGCTCTTAGTTCAGTTCGGTAGAACGTGGGTCTCCAAAACCCGATGTCGTAGGTTCAAATCCTACAGAGCGTGATTCTGTTCTCGAATTACAATGAAATAACTCCACCAACTTAAACAGCAACCTTAATTTGGCCTCCTTGAATTAAAAAAGGAGGAGGTCAATCAAAAACGAGATGTTACTTAATCAAAGGTCCAACTGATCACCGCGTCTGTATTGTAAATATGCAGTTACGAATAATCCAGCCAAAGTAATAGGAATTAGACCTAACACGATTCCAAATAGTAAAACTTCAATCATTTCGGTTTGTTTGAAAGAGGAAAAAGAGAGGTAATATCTATTCTTAAATATAAATCCGAAGCAATAATGAATCTCAATGATCAAGAATTGACAATTGACGCGGGAAGTCACTATAGAATACCTAGAATCTCACAGAAAAAGGTTTTTTTATTAATTGTTCATTCAATTCATTTCAAATAAGTCGTATCTTGCTCAGACCAATAAAAAGAGCGGGAGTTATAGTTGAAGCCGCCAGTAGAAAACCGAAATAACTAGTTAGAGTAGGCATAAAGGAGCTAAATAAGATACGGTCTTTTTATACATATGGTGATAAAACATTTACCTAAGTTTACATAAAAAAAAAAACTGACAAAATCTGCTCCAATGAAAAGTTTTTGATTCATCAATCATTATAGACGGCACTAACAAAGATAGGGTGACAGAAGTAGAAAAAAGATTGATCTAGTGATCCATCATCTCTAACATCTACCGATTCCGTTATTTTGAATCAACAGATTCGTTGAGCAACTATTGAGTCAAGTAAAAAGAAAAAACTTTGTAGTGGAATTTCATTCATTTCATAAAGTAAACTCTTTTTTAATCACTATGGAATCAAATAGAAAATCTTTTCTATTTTGATCATTTCTTTTTCAATTGTATATAATCAAGTTTCCTTTTTGGAGCAAAGGACCTTATCACAACACCTTTAACCTCATAAAAAAAGTCGTAGGCTCTTTAATTGTACATAATATCTCACAAATGCTAAGAAAAAAGTATCGCACGATCGCTGGACGAAATAAAAGCTTTATTTCGGGACAACTCAATTCTAAAACTAGTCATTCTATTATCTTTTCCTTTTAGGTTCTACATGCCGCCTTTCCATATTAGGGAATCCCTCTCTTGTATCTAGGTCAAGAAGGAAAAGAACCTTTGGCTGTAATACGACAATGGTTGCATCACGAATATTGATTGATTCTTCCTTTTTTTCTTTGGTCAAATACTATCTACTCCTATTATTGTACTACTAATCCATTCCTTGAACTCAAAGGATCCGAAGAAAAACCCGTTATATACAACCAAGAAAAGAGGTTTCTAGATTTCGTATCTAATAGAATTGTGTGAATATGATAACATCTTTCATTAATTATTAGAACCCAACCCGGCGAACTCAAGCTTTACCAGATCTTCAGTTTCTAGCCCAAAGCGAGTAATGAAAAGAACCCTATACTACTACAGTACAGAAATTTTGGGTTGAATAGCACATCATCCTTATATATAAGGAACAAAAAAGGAAGAAAGAGTTTATGTAACACTTCTTTTGGATACTGATTTAAATTGCGTTGCTGTGTCAGAAGAAGGGTAGCTATACTGATTCGGTATACTCTAAAGACGCCTTCGGTACACTATTGACGATCTAACAAAGATTAAGGATCCGTGGGTTTCCACTTACTGATCCCATCTTTCACGGAATCGATCCCCTTTGACTGTACAAGAATATGTGGAGCTCAGCATGTCTGGAAGCACGGGAGAACGCGCTTTTGGTGATATTATTACCAGTATTCGATACTGGGTCATTCATAGCATTACTATACCTTCCCTATTCATTGCGGGTTGGTTATTCGTCAGCACGGGTTTAGCTTACGATGTGTTTGGAAGCCCTCGGCCAAACGAGTATTTTACAGAGAGTCGACAAGGAATTCCATTAATAACTGGCCGTTTTGATCCTTTGGCACAACTCGATGAATTTAGTAGATCCTTTTAGGAGGCCCCAATGACTATAGATCGAACCTATCCAATTTTTACAGTGCGATGGTTAGCTATTCACGGACTAGCTGTACCTACCGTTTCTTTTTTGGGGTCAATATCAGCAATGCAGTTCATCCAACGATAAACCTAACCCGAATTGAATTATAGAGCTATGACACAATCAAACCCGAACGAACAAAATGTTGAATTGAATCGTACCAGTCTTTACTGGGGGTTATTACTCATTTTTGTACTTGCTGTTTTATTTTCCAATTATTTCTTCAATTAAGAAAAAGGGAGAGAATAGTGCGAATTCTCTATATCCCACTCGGAAGGATCTCATCTCAAAATTATCCATGGCTGTTTATGTCTCTAGCATGACCACTTGATGAAATGTGGAGGGAAGTGGGGTAAATGGCCGATACTACTGGAAGGATTCCTCTTTGGTTGATAGGTACTGTAGCCGGTATTCCTGTGATCGGTTCAATAGGTGTTTTCTTTTACGGTTCATATTCCGGGTTGGGCTCATCCCTGTAATAATAATATGAACTGAGTTGTAGACAGGAAAAAGTAAGAGCTCAACGGGACCTTACCCCTTTTGTTTAATTCGAGGGGTAAGGTCCCGTTGAGCTCTTACTTTTTCAACGAAATTTTTTTTCATTCCATAAAAAAAGTTTGCAGATAATCCAGTTAATACAAGCACACTATTCTATTCGTAAAAAAAAAGTGGGCCTTTTGCTCCGATGTTTCAAATAGCTCTTTTTTAAGATGATGCTTGCTTTTGGAGAATTAACTCTATTGATTGGATTCATAATACCTGTTCCTACATAGTAGGTATTCGTCCGAAATCGAAAAAAAGGGCGGGAATTAATCTATTTTCTGAATGACATACATAATGTGGATTCCTGTATATGAGACATCATCCAAAGAATTTCTATACTAATAGAAGCTTACTCCATTTATTTTATTATCTCATCAAAGTTTTCCTTTTTTTTTTTAGTTCATCGAAGAAGTTCGAGTTACTCAACGAGCGAATCCACCCCCCTTTTTTATTGTCCACTACTTTTTATAAATCCAAAGAGGCGAGGTTCCGATAAACCTAAAAAAAGGGAATAGTACTTTTTAGGCGTAAGGGGATTAAGAATCATTATTCTTTTGACACAAGAAAAGAAAATTTCACCCTTTTCTTGTGTCGAAGATTAGAAAGAGAAAAAATCCCTCCTATAATAGGTTGTTCCTTTCATTTATTCCTTGCTTTATATTCTCCTACCACTTATGTCGATTATCTACTCCTATTCGAATTTGATTCCCTTTTTCTATATAGAATAGGATACTTTTGATTTCATGTATTTCGTGGCATTTCAAATTTGACAATAGTGAGATAGTAACGCCACTCCTTTTTGGATTGAAAAAGGGAGTTGGATTCACGTCAAATAACGCGTTCTTCACAATATAATACTAGTCTATTACTAGCAGTAAAAGTCAAAGCTAAGTACTTTCCAATATCTTGTATAAAAACAAACAGTAGCAACAAAGCAAGTAAACTAAATCCTATTTTTAACCATACATAATTACATCGATCAAGAAGAATTTGGTTTTTATGAACTTTATGTTAATAAATCCGTGGACCTAAAAATTCATTTCAGACAATTGAACCTTCTCGAATTGTTTCTTTTTCAAAACCAAAAATATTTGTGCCAGAATAACAGATGCCAAGAAGAACAAAAGGCCTTGGACACGTGATGGATCTTGAAGTACTATTTCTGCGTCTCCCTGACCAAATCCACCCACGTTGGGATTACTTGTTAGTGGTTGATCAAGCTTGATAGATTCGCCTTCTGACACAAGAAGTTCCGGTCCTCGAGGTATAATATCGACCACTTGGTGACCGTCTGACGTATCTGCTATGCTTATTTCATATCCCCCTTTTTCTTTACGTACAATTTTACTTACTATACCTGCTGATGTAGCATTATAGACTGTATTGTTACTCTTACTCCCATCGGGATAAATCTGACCCCTACCTCTGTTCCCACCTACATATATAGGATATTTTAAGAAGTGAACGTCTTTGTTAATAGCGGGGTCTGGGGAAAGAATTGGAAAGGTGATTTCACTATATTTCTGACCTGGAACAGGACCTATCACAAGAATATTTTTTTTTGTGGGACGATAACTCTGAAAAGAAAGATTGCCCATCTTTTCTTTCATTTCGGGAGAAATACGATCGGGGGGGGCTAATTCGAATCCCTCAGGCAAAATAAGAACAGCCCCTACATTCAAAGCCCCCTTTTTCCCATTAGCAAGAACCTGTTTCAGTTGCATATCATAAGGGATTCTTACAACTGCTTCAAATACAGTATCAGGAAGTATCGCTTGTGGAACCTCAATATCCACAGGCTTATTAGCTAAATGGCAATTGGCACAGACAATACGCCCAGTCGCCTCTCGTGGATTTTCATAACCTTGCTGCGCAAAAATGGGATATGCATATGAAGTAGATGGCCAAGTTATTACATATAGCATGATCGATACAGAAATGGATCGAGCCATCTGCTCCTTTATCCGAGAAAAGATATTTCTTTTTTGCATGGTCCAATCGTTGATCCCGAGAATTTCTACAATAAATTAGGTAGGTTACTAGTATAGTTCCCTATCCACGATTCTGCTATTGTAATGGAATAATTTTACTGGAATGGAATACAGGAAGAATCTCTGGGATGGGTATAAATAGAAAAGGTAAGTAAGATTTGGAATGCTTTGTTTATGTATGTACAAACAAAGTAACAAACATTATGATTTGATTAATATCGGTGAATCAGCCTTTAGTCATTCATTGAATGATAAATCACTACAAGTGACGGAGATACGCGATTTAAATAACGGAAAATCCAATATTTTAAAAGTGTATCTAGAATTACTGGGAAAGTGGAAACAAGACCAGATATAATTTGATCATTATGATAAAATCCAAAATCCTTGGAGATAGAGCCAATCATTAGTTCCCAACCATGAGGCGAATGGAATCCGATACATAAATCAGTTAATAAAAGAATAGAAAAAGCTTTTATTGTGTCACTTAAGTTATAGAGGAATTCTTTCACCCAAGAATTAAGAACGAGAAGTTCTTCATTACCTAGAATAGAATAACCACTTAGAATAGCGAAACAGATTATATTTGTCGAGAAGTGCAAAATGCTATGAATATGACCCTCATTGTGCATCTTGACCAATTGTAGCGTTTCCTTGTGGATTTCTATACGTAGTTTTTGTATATGTGTCTCCGGGTACTCCTTTATCATTTCGTCCAAAAAGAAAAGTTCTTCTAATTCTATGAATTTTTCTAGAAGATTCTTTTCTTTAATATCAGTCAAAAACATTTCGGATTGCCTAGTATTCCACCAATTTGTAACCCAGGATTCCATATTTTTATTAAATGAGAGAGAAACCCACCAGGGTAAAAATATAATAGATGCAAGATATGTGAGGGTAGTGAATGTTTTCTTTTGTGGCATTTTTAATCTGTAAATTACTAATGAAACTACCTCTTTCGTCGACTCTATCCGATCGAATATTTCTATGAAGCATGAGTTCGATAACAAGGTATCGAACCTATGGATCTACGCCTCCTTTTTTTTTTAGTTAGTCCTTGGATCAAGAAAGAACATAGAAATAAGAGTAAGGGTTTGCTTCGCTTCGAATGAAGAAAAAAGTTTCCGGGTCTTTCAATTAGTCAAATTAGAAACATTAGTCAAATTAGAAACAATTGCATCTTTTCGATTAATGTCCGAAAGAGCCGCCTTTGTTAGATCAATTATTGCGAAGGGCTACCTACAGCCCAGGAATAATGGAGGGAAATTTTGAAAAATATTGAGATAATGGTGAAATCAAAAATGAGTGGCAAAACCTGAGAAAGTTTGGATATTTATAGTTATTAAGGGATCTAATCATTGATGATCAAGCAGGAAAAAGGCGTAGAAAAAGAAAAATCGCTTGACAAAAAAAAAGAGGAGTTATTTACAATATAGAATCCATCTGTATCTAACGTAACAATTCAAAATAGTAGACCCCCAAAAAAGAAAAATTATAGTCTGAAAGAATTGCGTTTTTTTTGTTTCCACAAAAAAAGTTTCGTTTTCTGTTTATTCCATATACATCCACTTTTGCTCGAATGAACGTTCTGAAAAAACTTAAGTTAAGTTCTATAAAATGAAGATTCATTAGTTCTGTTTCTTTCCCCATGCTAACAAAACATTAATTCTTCGCAGTTCATTTCAAAATACTTCAATTGGTACGCGCAAGAAATAGGCCAATTCCGCCGCTTTTTGTTCAATTTCTCGTGGAGTCAGGTTCTCATCAGTACGAGTCAAGGGAATGGCTCCCTGACCTCTGATTTCCATATAAAGGACACGACGCGGAAAAAGACCCTCTTTAATTTCGATTCTAATCGACTGGACATCTCTCATAAGGAATCGAAGGAAGATACGACGATTTATTCCAGGAAATCCCCAACGAAAAATACACACTATTCCTTCTTTTCGATCGAATCGGTCATAACCACTACCTACATTCCACGAAATTGTGCACCACAAATAGGAGCTAATGAACAGACCCGCGATCCCATAGAAAGACATAACGATGCCTTGTGGAAAAAAGAGGATTTCCTGAGACGGGAATAAGGATATTAGATTCCTACCAAGATAACTAGAAGTTCCAACCAATAAGAACCCTAGTGAACCTAAAAGAAGGATACAGGCCCAGCAGAAATTACTTGTTTTTCGAGACCCCGTTATAAGTTCTATCCATATACGTTCTGAGCGCCAGTTCATACTAGATCAAGTTGCATTTTTTTGGAATTGAGAGAATAACCCAAATGAATTTTACTTTACTTTTTTTGTTCCCGAAGTAACTCTCATCAACTAGCACTATTACGATGTGAACCATTAGAAATAATTCATCAAATTGGTTAGATATAAAAGCGTCTGCTTCATAGGGATCTAGACAATCTTATTTTTTTGAACATGAAGAAATAAAGAAGCCATTGCAATTGCCGGGAAAACTAGGCCCACTAAAGGCACAAAAATAGAGGGTAAATCAAAAGTTGTCATAGAATGGATACCTCGATTTAAAATTTGTACCTGTTATAAAGATATCTTATGATAAGTATATCTATTTATTATAAGTATAGAATAATAAGTGCAAGGAATGTAGAACTAAATATGAGTTCTCACGGGAGATATTGAAATAGGCACGATTTCAATTCTATTATTTTATATATTTGAATTTTTCTATATCTATAATACGTAAGAGGATAAGATGAAATTCTTTTTCTTCATAAAATTTTGCCAAAACAAAAGAAGAATGCATTCTTTTATCCTGTTGATCGAAACTTCCTGATTACTAATCATGAATATAGCACCAATTATAGGTATAAAATACAGCTCTAGAGGAAAAATTTTAAAGTAAGTATCCGAAACTTTTGATTCTTCTTACAATATAAATGGATCTTATGCCCGTAATGAAAACGAACTCTTCTTTTTTTTCTTTACCGATAACTAAAAAACTTCTTTTCCGCAAATAAAAAAACGGAATTGAATGCTCTACTTGATTGAATTTTGATTTAAGGGAAAGAAACCGTGAAGCTGAAATAACTCATTCAGAACACTTTTTAAAGGATTACGTGGTACGATTGAGTCCAATAAGCCCTTGTGGAATAAATACTCAGCCGCCTGGGAACCATCAGGTACTGTCTTATTCAATGTTTGTTCAATTACTCTTTTACCCGCAAATGCAATGTAGGCATTAGGCTCGGCAATAATGATATCTCCCAACATACCAAAACTTGCAGTCACCCCACCGGTTGTAGGAGATGTAAGGATTGATACATAGAATAACTTTTTATTTGATTGATAATTATATGAAGCGGAAGATATTTTAGCCATTTGCATCAAGCTCAAACTTCCTTCTTGCATGCGCGCTCCTCCCGAAGCACAAACTATAATAAGAGGGAGAGCTTTACGAGTCGCATGCTCGATCAAACGGGTAATTTTCTCGCCTACTACGGATCCCATACTGCCCCCCATGAACTGAAAATCCATAACCCCAATAGCTATGGGAATACCATTTAGTTGACCTATGCCTGTTTGAATAGCCTCGGTTAACCCTGTTTTTCTTTGATAAGAATCGATACGATCTTTATAAGGTTCCTCTTCTGAATGAAATTCAATGGGGTCGATAGAAACCATGTCTTCATTCATAGGATCCCAAGTGCCCGGATCAACCGAAAGCTCGATTCTATCTGAACTGCTCATTTTCAAATGATATCCGCATTGTTCACAAACATTTAGTTTTGACTTAAAAAATTTCTTATAATTTAACCCATAACAACTTTCGCATTGAACCCACAAATGTCTGTATTTTTTATTTATATCGAGATCATTATATCTTCTTCTCATATTGAAATCGCTTCTATTTGTGCTAATTTGTATACTGGAACTCTCGTTGTCACTACTATTTACACTTTCATTACAAATGTAACTATACATGTAACTGTCGCTGTAATTGTAACTACCGGCTGAAATGTAATTATCAATACTGATTTCAGAACGAAGATAACTATCAATGCAATGAAAAATGTGATTATTCCAACTATATTGAGTATCATACATATAACGATCGTAGTTGTGATTGTTACTTTGAGAACCATTATTCAGATAACTAAAAAAGGCACTTTCTAGTTCATTCATAAAAGAGCGATCGTTATCAATCTCGAAAAGAAAATTTTCAATATTTAAATATATCGAATAACTGTTACCATTACGATCCCTAACTAAAAAGAGGTCATCAGAGATCAAACTCCGAATGTCCCTGACATCGAAAAAAGTATCCATATTATTAGAACTGGAATTATCACTATCGTCCCAACTATCAATTTTTTTATCCCTATCATATATAACGGGATCTTCACTTCCACTGGTATTTTCAATAGGACCAAGACTATCCATTGATTTACTTAGCCCAGACCTATGTTTTAATTCCTCGTTAAACAACATCGAATGGAACCACCTTTTTTCCATAGAGCTTGCCTGCCCCCCTATTTGAATGTAAATACAATAGATGAATAGTCATTCGATGAATAATCATTTGAATATATCCTCTCGGAATAAGCATATAGATCCAATAGAATAATTAACTAATCACGGATGAGTCTTGAAAAAAAATCTTTTTTTGTGGGAATCTGGATATCACTTCACTATCAATCTATATGATGGAACCCTTTCTTCAATTAGAATAGAAAGAGAGGGTTATCCCGTGCCATGTACAAATTCGAATCAAAAAAATTTGTTCTCTCCTAGGAAGAATTCATTTTTGGAGAACTTTGGAGAATAATAAGTTTCTATTGCAATGCGGAAGGAAAAGGACAATATACGGGACGGGGATAAAGCGTTGTGACCATTGGCTCGATTCGACCATAGTCCGGAATTTAGGGGTATAGAAAATATTCTACTAATCCCATCTCAAGGATCCATAGGATTAATTATGGATCCAACAACTGAAGGATTTTCATTGTTGAGTCTTAGATCTTGTATTTAAGATTTTGTATACCGAAATCCAGTATGTATATATGCCTGGAAAATGAAATAGGAACCTTATTCATTATTCGGCTCAATCCTTTTTTAGTAAAAGATTGGGCCGAGTTTAATTGCAATTTAATTAAAGGAACGAATGGTAATTACTGGATTACAAAGTATCCATTGCTTCAAATTCGAATTTGATTTCCTTCCATACTTCACAAGCAGCTGCTAGCTCAGGGCTCCATTTGCAAGCTTCACGGATAATGTCATTACCTTGACGAGCAAGATCACGTCCCTCATTACGCGCTTGTACACACGCTTCTAGGGCTACTCGATTTGCTACGGCACCCGGTGCATTACCCCAAGGGTGTCCTAAAGTTCCTCCACCGAACTGTAGTACAGAGTCATCTCCAAAGATCTCGGTCAGAGCAGGCATATGCCAAACGTGAATACCACCTGAAGCCACAGGCAGAACACCCGGTAGAGAAACCCAATCTTGGGTGAAATAAATACCACGACTTCGGTCTTTTTCAATATAATCATCACGTAGTAAATCAACAAAGCCCAAGGTTATTTCCCTTTCCCCTTCCAGTTTACCTACTACGGTACCAGAGTGAATATGATCTCCACCAGACATACGTAATGCTTTCGCTAGTACACGGAAGTGGATACCATGATTCTTCTGTCTATCAATAACTGCATGCATTGCGCGGTGGATGTGAAGAAGTAAGCCATTATCTCGGCAATAATGAGCCAAGCTAGTATTTGCAGTGAATCCCCCCGTTAAATAGTCATGCATTACGATAGGAACTCCCAATTCTCTGGCAAATACAGCCCTTTTCATCATCTCTTCACATGTACCTGCAGTAGCATTCAAGTAATGTCCTTTGATTTCACCTGTTTCGGCCTGTGCTTTATAAATTGCTTCGGCACAAAATAAGAAACGGTCTCTCCAACGCATAAAGGGTTGTGAGTTCACGTTTTCATCATCCTTGGTAAAATCAAGTCCACCGCGGAGACATTCATAAACCGCCCTACCATAGTTCTTAGCAGATAACCCCAATTTTGGTTTAATAGTACATCCCAATAGGGGACGACCATACTTATTCAATTTATCTCTTTCAACTTGGATACCGTGAGGTGGGCCTTGGAAAGTTTTAACATAAGCAACAGGAATTCGCAGATCCTCCAGACGTAGAGCGCGAAGCGCTTTGAACCCAAATACATTACCCACGATGGAAGTAAACATGTTAGTAACAGAACCTTCTTCAAAAAGATCTAAAGGATAAGCTACATAACAAATATATTGATTTTCTTCTCCAGCAACGGGCTCGATGTCGTAGCATCTTCCTTTGTAACGATCAAGGCTGGTAAGTCCATCGGTCCACACAGTTGTCCATGTACCAGTAGAAGATTCGGCAGCTACCGCGGCCCCTGCTTCCTCAGGTGGAACTCCAGGTTGAGGAGTAACTCGGAATGCTGCCAAGATATCAGTATCCTTGGTTTCATAGTCAGGAGTATAATAAGTCAATTTGTAATCTTTAACACCAGCTTTGAATCCAACACCTGCTTTAGTCTCTGTTTGTGGTGACATAAGTCCCTCCCTACAACGCATGAATTAAGAATTCTCACAACGACAAGGTCTACTCGACATGAATTAGCCGTTAATGAAACCTTTCACAGGAATCTTTCACAAAACTCTCAACAAATATTATCAACTAATCAGAATGGTTGGTTGTTAGACTACGGTATTTGATTCGCCAAATACATCAACATCATTATTGTATACTCTTTCATATGTATGGCGCAACCCAATCCCTGTTTTTCAAGTTTCTAATCCCGTACTTTTTTTAATCTAAATTTAGAAAAAAAAGGAAATTCACTCTTGACAGTGCTATATGTTGTATATGTAAATCCTAGATGTAAAACTATCTGGAATTCGTCCCTGAAAAGGTAGAGAAGAGGCGGAAAACTATATGCTGAAATAAGAAACAATGGCCAATGTGAAAAAAAAAAATGAATCATAAATAGAGTTCAGGTTCGAATTCCATAGAAAATATGGGTGGGATTGTCTATAATGCTAGAGAACTGAAACGCTCCCTCATGGTTTTTATCCATCTACCTTTTTTTTAGGTTGTGAAATTGGAAAATTCACTCATTGAACGAGTAAACAATCGAATTGGAGTCGCTTGAATGGTACCAACGAAATCAAGTGCTAACTCCTATTTATTATTGAATTAACCGATCAACCTGCTTGCTATCGGACATTTTTTCTTCGGTTTACAAAATGCAAAGAATTTCTACATATTTCACTTTATTATCATTATGAAAACAAATCCTACCCCTTCGGGTCTCGGGGTTTCCGCACTTGAAGAAAAAAACCTGGGGCGTGTCGCTCAAATCATTGGTCCGGTGCTAGATGTATCCTTTCCCCCGGGTAAGATGCCTAATATTTATAACGCTTTGGTAGTTAAGGGCCGAAATACTGACGGCGAGCTAATTAATGTTACTTGTGAGGTACAGCAATTATTAGGAAATAATCGAGTGAGAGCTGTAGCTATGAGTGCTACAGATGGTCTGAAGAGAGGAATGGAGGTTATTGACACGGGAGCTGCTCTAAGTGTTCCAGTTGGTGGGGCGACTCTCGGACGAATTTTCAACGTTCTTGGAGAGCCTGTTGATAATTTAGGTCCTGTAGATACTCGCACAACATCTCCTATTCATAGATCTGCGCCTGCCTTTATACAATTAGATACAAAATTATCTATTTTTGAAACAGGGATCAAAGTAGTTGATCTTTTAGCTCCTTATCGACGTGGGGGTAAAATAGGACTATTCGGGGGGGCTGGAGTGGGTCAAACAGTCCTTATCATGGAATTGATCAACAACATTGCCAAAGCTCATGGAGGCGTATCCGTATTTGGCGGAGTGGGCGAGCGTACTCGTGAGGGGAATGATCTTTACATGGAAATGAAAGAGTCTGGAGTAATTAATGAACAAAATCTTGCAGAATCAAAAGTAGCTCTAGTCTATGGTCAGATGAATGAACCGCCGGGAGCTCGTATGAGAGTTGGTTTGACTGCCCTAACCATGGCAGAATATTTCCGGGATGTTAATGAACAAGATGTCCTTCTATTTATCGACAATATTTTCCGATTTGTCCAAGCAGGATCCGAAGTATCTGCTTTATTAGGCAGAATGCCTTCTGCTGTGGGTTATCAACCTACCCTTAGTACAGAAATGGGTACTTTGCAAGAAAGAATTACTTCTACCAAAGAGGGGTCTATAACTTCTATTCAAGCAGTTTATGTACCTGCGGACGATTTGACCGACCCTGCCCCTGCCACGACATTTGCACATTTAGATGCTACTACCGTACTATCAAGAGGACTAGCTTCAAAAGGTATCTATCCAGCAGTAGATCCTCTTGATAGTACGTCAACTATGCTCCAACCTCGCATCGTTGGTGAAGAACATTATGAAATTGCGCAAAGAGTTAAGCAAACTTCACAACGTTACAAAGAACTTCAGGATATTATAGCTATCCTTGGGTTGGACGAATTATCTGAAGAGGATCGTTTAACCGTAGCAAGAGCACGAAAAATTGAGCGTTTCTTATCACAACCCTTCTTCGTAGCAGAAGTATTTACGGGCTCTCCAGGGAAATATGTTGGTCTAGCAGAAACCATTAGGGGGTTTCAACTGATCCTTTCCGGAGAATTAGATGGTCTTCCTGAACAGGCCTTTTATTTGGTAGGTAACATCGATGAAGCTACCGCGAAGGCTGTGAACTTAGAAGTGGAGAGCAAATTGAATAAATGACCTTAAATCTTTGTGTACTAACCCCGAATCAAATTGTTTGGGATTCAGAAGTGAAAGAAATAGTTTTATCTACTAATAGTGGCCAAATCGGTGTATTACCAAACCACGCCCCTATTGCCACAGCTGTAGATATAGGTATTTTGAGACTACGCCTTAATGACCAATGGTTAAAAATAGCTCTGATGGGTGGTTTTGCTAGAGTAGGCAATAATGAGATTACCATTTTAGTAAATGATGCGGAGAAGGGTAGTGACATTGATCCACAAGAAGCTCAGCAAGCTCTTGAAATAGCTGAGGCTAACTTAAGTCGGGCTGAGGGCAAGAGACAAACTATTGAAGCGAATTTAGCCGTCAGACGAGCTAGGACGCGAGTAGAGGCTATCAATTCAATTTCATAACTAATTGGTGCGCCCCAATAAAAAAGTGAATTCCGTTTATACACCATATTTTGGTTCTGCGGATTGAGTCGAATCAACTGTAATGGCATTTCTCTAAAATAAAAGGGAGGGTGGGTAGAAAAACTTATTAGATACTAATTACTCCGGTATCTAATAAGTTCTACCTACTATTGGATTTGAACCAATGACTCCCGCCGTATGAAAGCAATACTCTAACCACTGGGTTAAGTAGGTCATTTATCATCACAAAGAGAAAGAAAGGGGCTTGTCATATCGATGAATTATAGATGCAATCTTATTTCGAAGCAATACCAATTCTTGGCAGGAAACAGATCAGAAGCTATCATGTTGGATCATAGAAGATTCATCTTGACAAGAAATTATTTCCATGATAAACTATCTATCACAAGGGCTATAGCTCAGTTGGTAGAGCAACTCGTTTACACGCGCGCCAATGTTTTTCAGGGGAGTCCATCATGCAATCAAAAAAATTGATCTTATTGATAAATCGGTGTCTTACTCTATATATTCGAGGGAACAATAGCCTGACAAATAGTTGGTTCGGTCCGCTTTGGGTGCCAATTTAGGCTCCAAATAGAACCCATCATTGATTCGATAATTGATAAGGTGAATACACAGCCCATTCAATGCTAGGCATAATGAGTATAAGGACCTCAAAAAAATATCTTTTCGTAATATGAACTTTAAGGTGTATGAAGTTTCATATTTGACTCTTTGAGCAGAGCGATAGAGACTCCATTTAACTTAGGTTGATCTAGGCCAGAGGCAGACCTACGTCAAGGTAACTCTTCTTTGAAACACTTTGGTATTGCTCCTGGATCATAATCTAAATAATGAATCAGAGCACGTGGAGCCATCTCGTTATCTTTCTGTTAAGAAAAAGTATGGCGGACTATCTGATATTTATATCAGTTGATGAAAGAGCCCAATGCAAAAAAAAATGCATGTTGGGTCTTTGGAACAGTTCGAATCATTTCGATAATAAAAAGTTTGATCTGTTTTACCGAGAAGGTCTACGGTTCGAGTCCGTATAGCCCTAAAAATTTTTATAGTTTTCATTTCCTCATTCTTGTTTGTTGGTTGTAGTCGGACAGTCGTTTGGCCCATCGAAATAGAATAATTATCACATGCTCCGAGCGATCCCCGCGGGTGAGCATGAAAGGGACAAAATTCATTTCAGTGGGCCCAATCAGTCTTTGTTTGATCTCGGATAAAAAAACTGTCCTTTCTTCTTTGTGGATAAATTACACACAAATTTTTCCTGTTTTCCTATCCAGGATCAAAGGGTTTGGGATATTCCTTTTCTTTTTGTACAAAATCTCTTTTTCTAGATCTCAATATACCCCAATCCAATTGCTCACCAGTCCAATTCTACCTATGCTTACTTTATGCAAGAAGATTGAGGGTCTGTTTGCACTTGGACGAGTTAAGAAGCCCCCAACTCATCGTTTTTTCGGGAGCAGAACCCAATTCGTTGTTTCAGAGATAATGACTGGTTCCTAACTCTATTAGTGTTTGTACCCCTATCGATTTCCATGAGTTGTTTGGGGATTTGGTCTGTCGAATCATTTGAGTTGATAAAGCGCGATTCGATTAGAAGAAGTTTCTTCTGTAAATTATTTAGGATTCGGCTGACTTTCCCGTTGTGATATACTTCGTTGTATAGGGTTCGTTCAACATAATTTTTTTTTTGCATGAAGGCTAACCCAGCGGTTGGTCTTACTTTTGAAAACTCATTTTAATTACATTAATAAGTATTCTCGCCTTTTCGGACCCATTTCAAGTACTAAAGATCGATATTCTAGATTCTTCTTTTAAGACTTCGAGTTCTAATTAAATAACCCACTTCTTTTTGGGGGGGATGGGTTGCAGGTCGAGGTAGTACAGACTCAAAAAATGTAAATTGGGGATAGAACCCTAGGGTTGTTAGATGTAAGGGTTTCTCTCAATTCAATGCATTGAATAAAATCCATTAAGTCTAGAACAAGGATAAAAAATAGAATAGGGCGATGCATTCAGTTTCCGTATCTAATCAATAGAAACAACAATCCTCTAACTGGATTGGATCTTAATGAAAAGAATAAACCAATACCCTTCGGTTTTATTATATGAATATTCAAAAAGGATATAACATACATATAGAATTGTTCATTTTCTTAATAGTATCTTAATTTAATCTTAATCAAAATTCTATATAAATTAGAACTAAAAAAAGATGTAATGTAATTCTTTTTTCTCTTTTTTTTATAGAAAATTTGAGACAAGATAAAAACGATAAGTTTGTAATAAGAGCATAATATGTCTCTAGCATATCGAAATAAGTGAAAATCGGATTCCACTCGATGAATCTTGAAACAAGAATGACCCACAGCAAAAAAACTGGGGAGTTCAATCAAAATTCATTGGTATTTCGACTAAAAAGTTATAGCTTAATTCAAATTCCAGATCGAATCGAAGAATACGGTATATATTTTTCCACATTCATAGGAGTGCATCTATGTTTCTGCTTTACGAATATGACATTTTCTGGGCATTTCTAATAATATCAAGTCTGATTCCTATTTTGGCTTTTTTCATTTCCGGAGTTTTAGCCCCGACTAGGGAAGGACCGGAGAAACTTTCTAGTTATGAATCGGGCATAGAACCAATGGGCGACGCTTGGTTACAATTCCGAATTCGTTATTATATGTTTGCTCTGGTTTTTGTTGTTTTTGATGTTGAAACGGTTTTTCTTTACCCATGGGCGATGAGTTTCGATGTATTGGGTGTATCCGTTTTTATAGAAGCTTTAATTTTCGTGCTTATCCTAATTGTTGGTTTAGTTTATGCATGGCGAAAAGGAGCGTTGGAATGGTCTTAGCTCCTGAATATTCAGACAATAAAAAGAAAAAAGAAGAAAAAAATGACATTGAGACAGTTATGAATTCCATTGAGTTTCCGGTACTTGATCAAACAACCCAAAATTCAGTTATTTCAACTACATCAAATGATCTTTCAAATTGGTCAAGACTCTCCAGTTTATGGCCGCTTCTGTATGGTACCAGTTGTTGCTTTATTGAATTTGCTTCATTAATAGGCTCGCGCTTCGACTTTGATCGTTATGGCTTGGTACCAAGATCGAGTCCTAGGCAAGCGGACTTAATTTTAACAGCCGGCACAGTAACAATGAAAATGGCTCCCTCTTTAGTAAGATTATATGAGCAAATGCCTGAACCAAAATATGTCATTGCTATGGGAGCCTGCACTATTACAGGAGGGATGTTCAGTACTGATTCTTATAGTACTGTTCGAGGAGTTGATAAGCTAATTCCTGTGGATGTTTATTTGCCGGGTTGCCCGCCTAAACCGGAGGCAGTTATCGATGCTATAACAAAACTTCGTAAGAAGGTATCTCGAGAAATCTACGAGGATAGATTTGGGTCTCAACAGAATAATCGATGTTTTACTACCACTCACAAGTTTTATGTTGGACGCAGCACGCATACTGGAAATTATGATCAAGGATTAGTCTATCAATCGCGATCCACTTCAGAGATACCTTATGAAACATTTTTCAAATACAAAAGTTCAGTATCTTCCCACGAATTAGTGAATTAGGGAGGCTGCTTTTCTTTTGTGCAGAAGAATAGCAAATGCCCTTCACTTCAATTTTCAAAAATTTCGTCGTAAACGTGAACTACTTATACAAATGAAAATCCGGGAGAGATTAAAAAAATGCAGGGTCGTTTGTCTGCTTGGCTAGTCAAGCATGGGTTAGTTCATAGATCTTTAGGCTTCGATTACCAAGGAGTCGAAACTTTACAAATAAAGCCCGAGGATTGGCATTCCATTGCTGTCATTTCATATGTATATGGTTACAATTATCTACGCTCTCAGTGTGCCTATGATGTAGCACCGGGCGGACTCTTAGCTAGTGTGTATCATCTTACGAGAATAGAGTATGGTGTGGATCAGCCAGAGGAGGTATGCATTAAAGTATTTGCCCCAAGGATAAATCCCAGAATTCCGTCTGTTTTTTGGATTTGGAAAAGTGCGGATTTCCAAGAACGGGAATCTTATGATATGTTGGGAATCTCTTATGATAATCATCCACGCCTGAAACGTATTTTGATGCCTGAAAGTTGGATAGGATGGCCCTTACGTAAGGATTATATTGCTCCAAAATTCTATGAAATACAAGATGCTCATTGAATGATACGAACCTAATTTTCTTTTTACGCCGCGAGATATTCAAGGAATTTTTTTACAGTCTCTTCTAGAGCAAACAGAGTAATCGAACTCTTTTTCCTATATATGGATATATGGATGCGCAAAAAAATGGGTCCTCATTGAGATTCCCAAATTTGGAAGATATTCTATTTCTTTTTTTATACAGACTTTAAGAAAAAGGGTAGGATTTTCTCTCTCTAGACATTCGGACGATAGCATGTATGTATGCTGATTCGTATCGAATTTGTATGAGTATCTATTATTAACCTGTGGGTTAATAATGGATGCTCAATGTCAGGAACTTAACAGTAGATACTCAATGTCAGGAACCAGATTTGAACTGGTGACACGAGGATTTTCAGTCCTCTGCTCTACCAACTGAGCTATCCCAACCCTTCTTGAGGCACCATCCCCATCCTACTAGAGGGCTTGGGTATATGTCAATTCAAGAGAATCAAAAAGCATTACAAAATCTTACCCAGGCCCTGGAATTTCCGGAATTTTCAAAAAAGAAAACTTTTGAAGTTGAAAATAATGCTGTGAACTGTGAATGATTCAAACGGGGATTCCTTGATCATAGATTTTCTTTTGTACATATATACCACAAGACTTGTGATACGAGAGAGGCTTTTCTGCTCCGATCCTTTTGTGAAATAGTACAGTGAATGATAAATATAGCTAATTTTCGGGCGCTGCCGAAAAGAAAAAAGAGTAGAAGTATAAATAAACAGTTAGGGAGTAAAACGGGCCTTTTTGTGGGGATAGAGGGACTTGAACCCTCACGATTTATAAAGTCGACGGATTTTCCTCTTACTATAAATTTCATTGTTGTCTGTATTGATATTGACATGTAGAACGGGACTCTATCTTTATTCTCGTCCGATTAATCAGTTCGTCAAAAGATATATCAGACTATGGAGTGAGTGGTTTGATCACTGAATATTCGATTCTTCCTTCAACTTGGAATAGATTCACAAAAATGATTCCTTTTTTTTTATGTAAAAAAAATTTTAGGGCGGCATTCATAGAATCTTTGATATTTCAGTACGTATACGTACGTCTCGTATATAGGTTTATCCCCCATTCTTTATGGAGTTTAAATTCAAATTGAATAGAAGGATTCCTCTACCAACGCAGTCAACTCCATTCATTAGAACAGCTTCCATTGAGTCTCTGCACCTATCCTTTTTTTATTCTCGCTTTCAGAAACCCCTTAATTTATTTTCTGAAAACAGGATTTGGCTCAGGATTGCCCATTTTTAATTCCAGGGTTTCTCTGAATTTGAAAGTTATCACTTAGTAGGTTTCCATACCAAGGCTCAATCCAATCAAGTCCGTAGCGTCTACCGATTTCGCCATATCCCCTTTTTAGTTTGAGCCGAAGATCTGGCCGGGATGCCATCCCTTTCTTTTTTTCGTTCATGCTGGAACCGTTAACCGTTGAATTCATTAGATACAGCTTATCTATCTAAAAGGTTTCTCTCTTTACTCCTCTTTGATTTCTTTTTTATCTACCCCTTTTTCTCTATTGAAGGACCTACATTTGGTTTAATCAGAAATGATTCTATCATTGATGTATCCGCAATTCAATATGGATGGATATATATCACATATATATTCCTCTCTTCCTCTCACTTTTCCCGCCCGATTTTAAATACTTGAACGTTCGATTCTTTTTTTAGAATGCCATATTTTTCTTAATTTCTAATAATTTAGAATTAAGATATTGATAATCATATTCATATAAATTATAAATATAAAAGAGAATTATGGAAAAGAAAAAATGTAGAATTTCTTCCCATTGAAAATTTTGATATCATATATCACTCTATTTATCGTTATATTAATTCTTATGTTATATTATATTGTTATAGAATACCATTCTATTCAGTATTCATTTTTTCTCTATTCATATTCATTATCGATTTTGAATAGCTAAGAGCTAAGTAGTTGACTGAATTCCTATGCACAACACAATTTCTGTTATGTGAGCCCGCTTAGCTCAGAGGTTAGAGCATCGCATTTGTAATGCGATGGTCATCGGTTCGATTCCGATAGCCGGCTTTTCTCTCTTTGTTCCATTTTATACTTTATTACATGATTAATAATGTCTGGTTGAACTCAAGGTATATTGAAAATACTTTTTTCCTTTTCTCAAAAATAGTGGATCTATTATGTCGTAAGAACTTCCAACTATGAATAAAAAACGGATTCGAGCGGTTGGTTAGATCTCTACAGAACAAATTAGGACAAAGTCTCCTTACCTTGCTATATATACAAAAGAGTCTGAATATTGATACAATTCATCTCATTCTTCTTTGTAGTACAGTACTTAACTTCAGTATATTTTTTTCGTTTATCGTTTAGTTCAGTCTTAATTTAGGTTTATTCTGTAAATAAAAAAGGAGTTTTTATGTCTCGTTACCGAGGGCCTCGTTTCAAAAAAATACGCCGTCTGGGGGCTTTACCGGGACTAACTAGTAAACGGCCTAAAGCCGGAAATGATCTTAGAAATCAATCGCGTTCTGGGAAAAAGTCTCAATATCGTATTCGTCTAGAAGAAAAACAAAAATTGCGGTTTCATTATGGTCTGACAGAGCGACAATTACTTAAATATGTTCGTATCGCCGGAAAAGCCAAAGGGTCAACTGGTCAGGTTTTACTACAATTACTTGAAATGCGTTTGGATAACATACTTTTTCGATTGGGTATGGCTTCGACCATTCCTGGAGCTCGGCAATTAGTTAACCATAGACATATTTTAGTTAATGGCCATATAGTAGATATACCAAGTTATCGCTGCAAACCCCGAGATATTATTACGACGAGGGATGAACAAAAATCCAAAGCTCTGATTCAAAATTATCTTGATTCATCCTCCCATGAAGAATTGCCAAAACATTTGACTCTTCACTCATCCCAATATAAAGGGTTAGTCAATCAAATAATAGATAGTAAGTGGGTCGGCTTGAAAATAAACGAGTTGCTAGTCGTAGAATATTATTCCCGTCAGACTTGAACCTAACTCAAATAGCAAGGCAAGGATTCGGAGAATTTTTCCCCCTTTTCGCCGAAGTAAATTGACCGAAGCTAAGGGGTTTGATCCGGATATTTTTCCCATTCATGTATCATAAATGGATCCGCGGGGATTTTTTTATGTCTTGGCGACCCTTTAATCAGTATTTTTCGTACCACCCCAATTAGGAATATAGAATTCATTTCAAAGAAAGGTCTACCTCGTGGAATAATCCTATTCCTTGTTATTTGATCCATTGTGGTCAATAACGCTCTTGAATTAGGCAAAGATAAGGAAAGAGAGGGATTCGAACCCTCGGTAAACAAAAGCCTACATAGCAGTTCCAATGCTACGCCTTCAACCACTCGGCCATCTCTCCTACAAAATTTTATGATTATGACCCAGAAATCGGGTGAATAGCGAGCCATTCATATTTATTTTTGCAATATAGGTACGACTAACCGATTATAACAATTCGAAATATGAAAATGGATGGGATTTTGGTCATAGAATTATTATTCTATTCTTTTTCCTTCTTTGAATCATAATCTGTAGGAAATATTAATTGAATGTTTAGAACGAGTCTTTTTTTATGTTATTTCGTCCTGTACAATTCCTTTGTTTGTGGGATTCTTTTCCCATGCGAGGTAATGAGAAGAATTATAGAATGGATTGCGAACTATGCCTAGATCACGGATAAATGGAAATTTTATTGATAAGACCTCTTCAATTGTGGCCAATATCTTATTACGCATAATTCCGACAACTTCCGGAGAAAAAGAGGCATTTACCTATTATAGAGATGGTGTGATTTGATTCTATTTAGTGTTCTCCGTCTTACGAGTAAAGGCACGCAGGGTTGGATTCGGTATAAAACGAAAGGCGTTTATTGAAATAAATCTGCAAAAAATCTACGCTTCTTGAAGGTGAAGTTTGGAAATAGAACAATTCCTTCTATTGTGTATCCCCGATTGATGCAGCCTCAGATACTTCAATTTTCTAATCTAGTATTGAACGAAAGGTTACACCTATAGGTTCTTCTGTATTAGAGGTCCATCCTACTCCATCAGTACCAATAGGCGGCATAGGGGAAGAAGCACTACACCTAGGAATCAACAAAAAAAACTTTGTTATAAATTATCCCTTTCCTTATCGGGATCGGAACTAACAAGAATGGTTGGGACAACAAACATCCATCTCGTTTGTACTTTGGATACCTATATAACCATCAAAGACTGTTGAAGTGACTAATTCCTGGAAATAGGGGGCGTTGAGGACAAAGAAATTGTTGGAGTAACCTTTTCTATCTAGCAACAACACGATTAGTGTTAAGAAAAGACCTCTTGCAGGAAGGCTGGCTAGAGATTTCTTGTAAAAACACTAGTCCCTGTCAGTTCATAATGAGAATATTTCAATATTCTTTTGGTTCCATGGATTATTATCATTCATTATGCACAGAAGGGAGGAGCCGTATGAGATGAAAATCTCACGTACGGTTCTGAAACGGGGATTCTTTGAATAGAATGAACGACCGTAACGGATGTCAGCTCAATCCGAAGGAAATTATGCGGAAGCTTTACAGAATTATTATGAAGCTATGAGACTAGAAATTGATCCCTATGATCGAAGTTATATACTGTATAACATAGGCCTTATCCACACAAGTAACGGAGAACATACAAAAGCTTTGGAATATTATTTCCGGGCACTAGAACGAAATCCATTCTTACCACAAGCTTTTAATAATATGGCCGTGATCTGTCATTACGTGCGACTATCTCCACTATAGAAAGAGGGAAAGAAAGATAAAATACGCTAGTAAATACTAGAGGATAGGCTTTCTACATATGTATCGTACAAAGCAACGATTTTTATTAGCTGTAGCAAAGAAAGATACTTCATAAAAGCCAAAAAATGAAGAAATGAATATGCCTATAATACTATATTCTATGGATAGATAAAAGATCTAATTGATAGGGGAAGCGCCGTAAAGATCAATTAGTGAGATTTTGGGTCGATACAATAAGAAAAAACTGCTTACTTATGTCATGATATGAGATATAAGTTAGGAATCAACTTATGTAATAGGGTTGATCCACTAAGGTATTGAGCAGCGGTGTAGCATCAGATCCCAAAGATAGTAAGTCCTTTCTTTCTTAGAGAGGAAAGTCTTTTTCAAAGATTCTATATGAAAATGAAACGGAGATAGTTACCTTTCAGAAAAAGATAACTATAGTGGGGTTCATTTTTCTGAAGGTAGGAGAAAAGATAAAACTTATTTTGAATCAAAATGAAAGTTTAAAACTTATGTAAATGTAATTAACCCCTTCTGGTTAACCCGAGAAACAAAAATGGGATAGATTTATGAAAAATCTTATTTAGTTAGATAGGGTCGATTAAGATAAGATGGGACACCAAAATAATTTATTGCTGAGCCGTATGAGGTAGGAAACTCTCAAGTACGGTTCTAAGGGAAGGAATCGACCCACCTATTCCGACCGAGGAGAACAGGCCATTCGGCAGGGAGATTCTGAAATTGCGGAAGCTTGGTCCGATCAAGCTGCGGAGTATTGGAAACAAGCTATAGCGCTTACTCCAGGTAATTATATTGAAGCGCATAATTGGTTGAAGATCACGCGGCGGTTTGAATAAGAACACTCTTTTTATCCGTCAGTAAAAAAAATGGATCTTTCCTCTGGGAAGAGCTAATCAAGGAATTTCATTGTATCCCTTCTAAGATTGTTCTGTTCTATTTCGTTTAGTACCTCGTAGGCATAAACGATACCCGACTACAGTACATCATACATCCCTTTTTGCTATTCAAACTAAAAAAGCCTTTGAATGTGGATACTGGGGTCTTGGTCTTATTCATGACTGCCCCAATGAAGTGATTTGGAATCGAGCAATAGTCATACGTTCTATGTAAGATACGAAGCAGCTCCATCTAAGCACCTGTAATTTACATATGAATCCAAAAAAGAGTTTTTGTGTCAAGTCAAAGCCGGGAAAGGATTTTCAAATATTATAAAGGTCCGTTGAGCGCCTCATGGCTATGTCATAATAGATCCGAACACTTGCCCCGGATCGACTTCCAGATCATAATTGCTCTAGTAAATAACTAAACAAAATAAATAGCTGGGAGATAGGAAGGAAAGGAACTAATTATAAATAGATTTCAGAAGTTCACTAATTACTTGACTGTTGGCAGGTCTCTTTGTATGTGTTGTCCGGAAAGAGGAGGACTCAATGATTATTCGTTCGCCGGAACCAGAAGTTAAAATTTTGGTGGATAGGGATCCCGTAAAAACTTCTTTCGAGGAATGGGCCAGACCAGGTCATTTCTCAAGAACAATAGCTAAAGGCCCTGATACTACCACTTGGATCTGGAACCTACATGCCGATGCTCACGATTTCGATAGCCATACCAGTGATTTGGAGGAGATCTCCCGAAAAGTATTTAGTGCCCATTTCGGTCAACTCTCCATCATATTTCTTTGGCTGAGTGGCATGTATTTCCACGGTGCCCGTTTTTCCAATTATGAAGCATGGCTAAGCGATCCTACTCACATTAGACCCAGCGCTCAGGTGGTTTGGCCAATCGTGGGCCAAGAAATATTGAATGGTGATGTGGGTGGGGGTTTCCGAGGAATACAAATAACCTCTGGGTTTTTTCAGATTTGGAGAGCGTCCGGAATAACTAGTGAATTACAACTCTATTGTACTGCAATTGGTGCATTGGTCTTTGCGGCGTTAATGCTTTTTGCTGGTTGGTTCCATTATCACAAAGCTGCTCCAAAGTTGGCTTGGTTCCAAGATGTAGAATCCATGTTGAATCACCATTTAGCGGGGTTACTAGGACTTGGATCTCTTTCTTGGGCGGGACACCAAATACATGTCTCGTTACCAATTAACCAATTTCTAGACGCTGGAGTAGATCCTAAGGAGATCCCACTTCCCCATGAATTTATCTTGAACCGGGATCTTTTGGCTCAACTTTATCCAAGTTTTGCCGAGGGAGCAACCCCGTTTTTCACCTTGAATTGGTCAAAATATGCCGAATTTCTTACTTTTCGTGGAGGATTAGATCCAGTAACAGGGGGTCTATGGCTGACCGATATTGCACATCATCATTTAGCTATTGCAATTCTTTTCCTGATAGCCGGTCACATGTATAGGACTAACTGGGGGATTGGTCATGGCCTGAAAGATATTTTAGAGGCTCATAAAGGTCCATTTACAGGCCAGGGCCATAAAGGGCTCTATGAAATCCTAACAACGTCATGGCATGCTCAATTATCTCTAAATTTAGCTATGTTAGGCTCTTTAACCATTGTTGTAGCTCACCATATGTATGCCATGCCCCCTTATCCATATCTAGCTACTGACTACGGTACAGTACTTTCGTTGTTCACACATCACATGTGGATCGGTGGATTTCTCATAGTTGGTGCTGCTGCACATGCAGCCATTTTTATGGTAAGAGATTATGATCCAACTACTCGATACAACGATCTATTAGATCGTGTCCTTAGGCACCGCGATGCAATCATATCGCATCTCAACTGGGCATGTATATTTCTAGGCTTTCACAGTTTTGGTTTGTATATTCATAATGATACCATGAGCGCTTTAGGGCGTCCACAAGATATGTTTTCAGATACCGCTATTCAATTACAACCCGTCTTTGCTCAATGGGTACAAAACACTCACGCTTTAGCACCTGGTGCAACAGCTCCTGGTGCAACAACAAGCACCAGCTTGACTTGGGGGGGTAGTGGTTTAGTAGCAGTAGGCGGCAAAGTAGCTTTGTTACCTATTCCATTAGGAACCGCAGATTTTTTGGTACATCACATTCATGCATTTACGATCCATGTAACGGTATTGATACTACTGAAAGGTGTTCTATTTGCTCGTAGTTCCCGTTTGATACCTGATAAAGCAAATCTGGGTTTTCGTTTCCCTTGTGACGGACCTGGAAGAGGGGGGACATGTCAAGTATCCGCCTGGGATCATGTCTTCTTAGGTCTATTCTGGATGTACAATGCAATTTCGGTAGTAATATT
>JAJJMC010031484.1:5000-15000 GCA_023531435.1 Papaver californicum | reverse complement strand
CTTGTTTTTGTCTTCGTTAGTTAGATTTATCTGTACTTCAACGGAATCTAAAGCTCCAGAGTATATCTTTTTACAGTACAGGTCGAACCAAAAAAGAAAAAGACATTGCCTATTTTCCCTTTATCTGTCAGAAAAAAAGGAAAATCCCCTTTTTTGTCCCTGTCCCTAAATGAATGAAATACAATAGTAAATAATAGTAAACTGGAACTGAAAGTCTCTTTCTTTCTCACATCCGTTCTCTATCACATTGTCGAACCAAAAAGACCTAATGCCTTGATATGGAAATATTTGGTACATGAAACCACGATCTGATGTAGATTGTAGATTTATAATAGAAATATTGGAATCAAAGAAAGATATTCCAAAATAGACGGTTTTTGTGACTCGGAAGAAATGTTTCTCTGTATAGGAACAGAATAGCCATTTCTTCCTATGAAGTATCCAGGAACAAGAACATTAAATAAGAAATATCGACAAATTCTTCCGTATCCCAAGGAAATAAACAATAAATAAAGGGGAGGGGGTACGCTACTACAATTTTCTCTCTACTATTGAATTTTAATATCAGAATAGCTCATATAGTCATGATTCAATGGGTCAGATCCACTTACTTTTTCTTTTGTTGATTTCTAAAGTGACATAGTAGTTCTTCTACTCAGCGGAATGACTGATCATGATAATCAAGATAAATGTTCCACTTTATAACTATACTACTATAATAATAAGTTTTTTTTTAGTAGTATAGTTATGTGGATGTTTCCTTTTTTTGCCATTGAGTTTACAAAAAGTAACAATATCTCTATTTTCCGCCCCAAACTGAAGACTTAGATTATAGTTTTGTGAAAAAAGCCCCTTATCGGATTTGAACCGATGACTTACGCCTTACCATGGCGTTACTCTACCGCTGAGTTAAAAGGGCTCATTTGATTCAATTGTTGAATGAACCAACAGTCACTATGAGTCTACTGTATGTACCTATATATATAATATACATCATATATATGGATCTCGGCTCGTTCAGGACCAATCAAAAATTTTTTGACTTCAGCTTTTTTTTGAGAAGTCTAGGAAAAATGCTTCCTTTTATTTGATTTTATCAATATTAATGCACTACATTTTTTCAAGACCGCCCCTATAATAGATTTGTTTTTTTTTGACCCTCATCAGAATGAGATTCATTTGATTGAGACACAATTCGACGTAGATCCAAGATATTTCATCGAATCATTGATGAACAGATTCGACACGTACCCTGCAATTTTTATAGAAAAAAGAAATTAGATGGAATCATGAAAGCAGAAAATATTCTTCGTATTTAGCCATAGCATTACATTATATTGACAATTACAAAAAACTGTTCATACTATGAGTATAGTAGGCGATCCGGCGGGTATGCCCCCATCGTCTAGCGGTTCAGGACATCTCTCTTTCAAGGAGGCAGCGGGGATTCGACTTCCCCTGGGGGTAGGGTACTACGAAAGGAGGTTGATCATGGATTTATCCATAAGTCTAAAATGGATTCTTCCTGGGTCGATGCCCGAGTGGTTAATGGGGACGGACTGTAAATTCGTTGGCTATATGTCTACGCTGGTTCAAATCCAGCTCGGCCCAAAAATCCGCCGATCCATCATGAGATAATAGAAAAAATTTTGCCTCCAGAAACCAGACAAAGAAACGAAGACTTTTTTATGCTATATCCTTAATTTTTTTGTTCCCATAGATTCTACTTTCTAATGATCTGGTCTGTACCCTTAATTTCTAAGGGAGGGGTAAAGAAAAAAAGACTTTTTCTTTTTTATTTATTATGAAATGATTTGACTACTAGTAATACGTGCCGTTCTCACTAAAGCCCATACCCATATGAATATCAACATATCGCTTCTATCTCTGTTACAATACAGCGATTCTAAATAGAAATATGCTATGAATTTAATAATAAGAATATGTATCCTTTACATCTTATTTCCCTGGGATTGTAGTTCAATTGGTCAGAGCACCGCCCTGTCAAGGCGGAAGCTGCGGGTTCGAGCCCCGTCAGTCCCGACCTAGGATCCGATGAATCCGTCAACTCATTTCTCTATTTTCGGTGAAGAGGGAGGACTGAAAACAAGATCTAATTTCCGCCGGAGGTCTTTTTTATCATCGAAGAAATACAAGAATTTTCATTAATTCTCGACTAGTACTGATTCGTGGGGAGAGCTAGATTGGTACAATTGGTGGTAGGGTCCTATTCGGGATTTCAAGAGATACCGCACAGGTTTTCCTTTTTCTATTGGTTCTGATCCATGGAATTCAATATAATACCCACCCGGTTCCCGAGAGCATACCTACAAATTGAATTCCTTCATTGTGTGATACAAAATTAACTTGACCTTAACATAGTTGGCGCGCCAGAATCCTTTTCAGATTCTATTAAAACCACCTCCTTATTTTCTAGCTCCTATTTTTGGGAACCGCAATTCCTAATTGGAAACAATCTATCTATCTCACTTCCATACCGAATTTCGGATATGATATATGTTCCGGTTTCAATCCAACGAAAGAAGCTTTTATTTTAAAAAAAGAGAGATCAAAGAAAGATCTGCCCTACCCCGCTTAATAAAGAAATTAATAATATTTCTTCTCCTGTTTTTTCTTTGATGAAGGGGTCCTATCGAAGCAAGAGTAAACTCCAAAAAAGTACATTTCTAAAAAAACGAGATCTTTTATACCCGAATCCATCTTTATTACACCTCTTTGTCTTCCAAGAAATTTAGATCATAACAAACTAAATGAGTTTCGAACTTCACTTTTTTCCATTTCATTTCTACTGTTTGGGTTTGTGACCAATTGAAATGGAAGACGGGTCAGATGATACCTCATCAGCTGGTTGTATACGGAAGACGGTAGGTTATAGAAAAGAATGAAAAACGAAAAGGGATTCTTTGTTGTATCAAGAATTCCTTTTTTAATTCGTTATGGATAAAAGATCCTCCTATGTTATACTATTCAATTCTCGACAATGAATCGATCTGAAAGCTCAGATATTGTTATTCATGATATTGATCCGATTCAATATCAAATAACATTGGGATGCAATTCATTTCATTGAATTTAGAGGAGAAGATTTATCATCTCTATGGGATTAGATCCCGAGTTATTGTGAAGTAAAAAACGATGGGATTATGGAAGTAAATATTCTCGCATTTATTGCTACTGCGCTGTTCATTCTAGTTCCTACTGCTTTTTTACTTATCATCTACGTAAAAACAGTCAGTCAAAATAATTGATTCGAATGAAGCTTGACTTCTTTATTCTTATCAATGATTGAAGAAATGAAAGGTATTTTCATTCCACGTCTTAAATGAAATGGGCGGACTAGAATCAGCAGTATATGAGATCCGGTAGTATGGTAGAAAGATATCAATTTCTTTCTACCATACTTTCTATTATTGTATTGTCTCAAGTTGTACTGGTACTGTATAAAGAGGGATAGGCTTCATCTAGATTAATCTACAATATGTATCTTGTATTTTCATATATGTACATATCTATAAATTTCATATATGTGATGTACATCATGTAAATAACACCCCAATTCTAGTTCTTCCTTGCATCTATTTTTTTGTTTGATTGAAAGGTTTTTTTTCATATAGTCCATTACTGTAATTCAATATAATTTGCAAATGGAAATTTCATATTTAAAATCCCTTTACGATATATGAAAAAATGGCTACAGTTTGATTACTCAACTCAATTAGTAGTGCTTTTAGAGTCCACTTCTTCCCCATACTACAAGTGAAAGGGAAAATGTAAAGACTACCATTAAAGCGGCCCAAGCAAGACTTACTATATCCATGTGAATTATGTCCCCTATCTCTATGAATATGAAGGAATTCGTCCATTATTGATCACTAATAATAGTGGAATCTATGGTGCAGAGTCAAAAAGGGATTATGACCAAACGCTATTGATCAAACAATCCAAAAAATCCACCCACAACAAGTTCCTATATGATTTCTGGTAGAAAAGGGAAGGATTAACCACAAGCAAGATACACAGGGACTTTCTTTGTATTATCAAGGAAATCCTCTTTAATGGAAGATGTAGGAATAGTAAGGCCTATTGTTTAGTTTCTTTTGTTGACCTTCATAAGCAAAAAGCATAAAATATACAATCAAGGTAGATCACTACCTACCCCATATCTCTTCAAAAGAGGGTTTTTTCCTTTTGGTTTCCTCTCGAATCTATTGCTTCTGCTGAGCAAAAAAAGAAAGTATTTCTCGGTTTTTGTAGATGAGGCGGCACCCGGATTTGAACTGGGGTAAAAGGATTTGCAGTCCCCCGCCTTACCACTCGGCCATGCCGCCAAACGGATATAAAATAGAGGGAACGCTCTCTTCTTTATTATTTCTTGAATCTCATTGTCTTTATCCCTTTCCTAAACCTAAAAAACCCTTTTTTTTGAACCCAGTTGATTCCCTTCGATTGATTGTATGGTATCTCAAATCTCAAAATAAACAACACCTAAAAACTTCCCCCTTTTTTTATCTTTCAAAAGCGAATGTGCTTTTTCAGTTACAGAATGAAAAATGCAGGGCAAATAGGAACCATTAACTATTGACTTGAATTCATGAAGAGTTCTTGGAACTCCAATTTCGTTTCCTTAACAACGGCATCAAAATGAAGTTGATACACAACTTATCAGTATCAATTCTTTTCAATAATCAATCTTTTTCAATTAAATTTACATTATAACAACAATTATATATATATGTAAACCCCGGAACAGAGATTGTTACAAAGATATCCTAATCAGGTATCTTAGCCATATATGTCTATAAGGAATTATCGTGCTTCCTTTTTTCTTTTTTTCTCTCATTCATAGAGAACAGATCAAACCTTGAATCATTTCTTTTTCTGGTACCCAACCGGATTGTAATATCATAATAATAGGTAGAAATTGGATTCCTTTTGATATTCTATACAAGACTCTAAAAAAAGTATAATCGGCATAATTATGATTCCAGGAATGTTTTATCCTGTTGCAAATTCTAATTTGAGTAGAAAATTCTCCTTATTGCTCCGCTCAATGGTATGAAGTTGGGTAAAATTTCATGTGATTCAGTAAACAGAATATACATTCCATCATTGCTAGATCGATCCATATGGTTCGATGAAGAATGAGCCAATAATGGGATTTTGCTATAAATGGGAAGCTTAAGATGCTCCGGGATGGAAATGAGGGAATGTCTACAATACCTGGGTTTAGTCAGATACAATTTGAGGGGTTTTGTAGGTTCATTGATCAGGGCTTGATGGAAGAACTTTATAAATTTCCAAAAATTGAAGATATAGATCAAGAAATTGAATTTCAATTATTTGTGGAAACTTATCAATTGGTAGAACCCTTGATAAAAGAAAGAGATGCTGTGTATGAATCATTGACATATTCTTCTGAATTATATGTACCTGCGGGATTAATTTGGAAAACCGGTAGGGATATACAAGAACAAACCATATTTATTGGAAACATTCCTCTAATGAATTCCCTGGGAACCTTTATAGTAAATGGAATATACAGAATTGTAATCAATCAAATATTGCAAAGCCCCGGTATTTATTACCGTTCAGAATTGGACCATAACGGAATTTCGGTCTATACCGCCACCATAATATCCGATTGGGGAGGAAGATCAGAATTAGAGATTGATCGAAAAGCAAGGATATGGGCTCGTGTGAGTCGGAAACAAAAAATATCTATTCTAGTTCTATCATCAGCTATGGGTTCGAATCTAAGAGAAATTCTAGATAATGTTTGCTACCCTGAAATTTTCTTGTCTTTCCCGAACGATAAGGAGAAAAAAAAGATTGGGTCAAAAGAAAATGCCATTTTGGAATTTTATCAACAGTTTGCTTGTGTCGGCGGGGATCCGGTATTTTCTGAGTCCTTATGTAAGGAATTACAAAAAAAATTTTTTCAACAAAGATGTGAATTAGGAAGGATTGGTCGACGAAATATGAACCGGAGACTTAATCTTGATATACCTCAGAACAATACATTTTTGTTACCACGAGATGTATTGGCAGCTGCGGATCATTTGATCGGAATGAAATTTGGAATGGGTACACTTGACGATATGAATCACTTGAAAAATAAACGTATTCGCTCTGTAGCGGATCTGTTACAAGACCAATTCGGATTGGCTCTGGTTCGTTTAGAAAATGTGGTTCGAGGAACTATATGTGGAGCTATTAGGCATAAATTTATACCTACTCCCCATAATTTAGTAACATCCACTCCATTAACAACCACTTATGAATCATTTTTCGGTCTACACCCCTTATCTCATGTTTTGGATCGAACTAATCCATTGACACAAATAGTTCATGGGCGAAAATTGAGTTATTTAGGTCCTGGAGGATTGACAGGTCGAACTGCTAGTTTTCGGATCCGAGATATCCATCCTAGTCACTATGGCCGTATTTGCCCAATTGACACATCTGAAGGAATCAACGTTGGACTTATTGGATCCTTAGCTATTCATGCTAGGATTGGTCATTGGGGGTCGCTAGAAAGTCCGTTTTTTGAAATTGATGAGAGATTCAAAGGGGTACGGGTAGTTTATTTATCGCCAAGCAGAGATGAATACTATATGGTGTCGGCAGGAAATTCTTTGGCGTTGAATCAGGGCATTCAAGAAGAACAGGTTGTTCCAGCTCGATACCGTCAAGAATACCTGACTATTGCATGGGAACAGATTCATCTTCGAAGCATTTTTCCCTTCCAATATTTTTCTATTGGCGCTTCCCTTATTCCTTTTATCGAACATAATGACGCGAATCGGGCTTTAATGAGTTCTAATATGCAACGTCAAGCAGTTCCGCTTTCTCGGTCCGAAAAGTGCATTGTTGGAACTGGGTTGGAACGCCAAGTAGCTCTAGATTCAGGAGTTTCCGCTATAGCAGAACACGAGGGAAAAGTAGTTTCTACCGATACTGACAAGATCGTTTTCTCAGGTAATGGAGACACTCTAAGCATTCCATTGGTTATGTATCAACGTTCCAACAAAAATACTTGTATGCATCAAAAATCCCAAGTTCAACGGGGTAACTGCATTAAAAAGGGACAAATTTTAGCAGATGGTGTTGCTACTGTTGGTGGCGAACTCGCTTTGGGAAAAAACGTATTAGTAGCTTATATGCCATGGGAAGGCTACAATTTTGAAGACGCCGTACTTATTAGTGAACGTCTAGTATATGGCGATGTTTATACTTCTTTTCATATACGGAAATATGAAATTCAGACTCATGTGACAAGTCAAGGCCCTGAAAGGATAACTAATGAAATACCACATTTAGAAGCCCACTTACTCCGGAATTTAGATAGAAACGGAATTGTGATGTTGGGGTCTTGGGTAGAAACAGGTGATATTTTAGTAGGTAAATTAACGCCTCAGATCACGAAAGAATCATCATATGCCCCGGAAGATAGATTATTACGGGCTATACTTGGTATTCAAGTATCCACTGCAAAGGAAACTTGTCTAAAATTACCTATAGGTAGCAGAGGTCGAGTTATTGATGTGAGATGGATCCAGAAAAAGGGGGGTTCCAGTTATAATCCAGAAATGATTCGTGTATATATTTCACAGAAACGTGAAATCAAAGTAGGGGATAAAGTTGCTGGAAGGCATGGGAATAAAGGTATCATTTCCAAAATTTTGCCTAGACAAGATATGCCGTATTTACAAGACGGAACGCCTGTTGATATGGTCTTCAATCCATTAGGAGTACCTTCACGAATGAATGTAGGACAGATATTTGAATGCTCGCTCGGGTTAGCGGGGGATCTGCTAGACAGGCATTATCGAATAGCACCCTTTGATGAGAGATATGAGCAAGAGGCTTCTAGAAAACTCGTGTTTTCTGAATTATATGAAGCCGGTAAGCAAACAGCGAATCCGTGGGTATTTGAACCCGAGTATCCGGGAAAAAGCAGAATATTTGATGGAAGAACGGGAGATCCTTTTGAACAACCTGTTATAATAGGAAAGTCCTATATCCTAAAATTAATTCATCAAGTTGATGATAAAATTCATGGGCGTTCCAGCGGGCATTATGCGCTTGTTACACAACAACCCCTTAGGGGAAGGGCTAAGCAAGGGGGACAACGGGTAGGAGAAATGGAAGTTTGGGCTCTAGAGGGGTTTGGTGTTGCTCACATTTTACAAGAGATGCTTACTTATAAATCTGATCATATTAGAGCTCGTCAGGAAGTACTTGGTACTACGATCATTGGAGGAACAATACCTAAACCTGAGGATGCTCCAGAATCCTTTCGATTGCTCGTTCGAGAACTACGATCTTTGGCTCTGGAATTGAATCATTTCCTTGTATCTGAGAAGAACTTCCAGATTCAAAGGAAGGAAGCTTGATCGGAATGAATCAGAATTTTTCTTCTATGATCGACCGGTATAAACATCAACACCTTCGAATTGGATCAGTTTCTCCTGAACAAATAAGCGCTTGGGCCAAAAAAATACTACCCAATGGAGAGGTTGTTGGAGAGGTGACAAAACCTTATACTTTTCATTACAAAACCAATAAGCCGGAAAAAGATGGATTGTTTTGTGAAAGAATTTTTGGGCCTATAAAAAGTGGAATTTGTGCCTGTGGAAACTATCGAGTAATCGGAGATGAAAAAGAAGACCCGAAATTTTGTGAACAATGCGGAGTCGAGTTTGTTGATTCTCGGATACGAAGATATCAAATGGGATACATCAAACTGGCATGCCCAGTAACTCATGTGTGGTACTTGAAACGTCTTCCTAGTTATATCGCGAATCTTTTAGATAAACCTCTTAAAGAATTAGAAGGCCTAGTATACTGCGATGTGTGATTTGATCAAAATTCTTATTTTACAGATTGGGACTAAGAAACTGTCATCCCATTCACTCCGATTGGGATGCCCTGACTCTGACATGTCTCGTGGTAGGAGTAACATGAAGCTCAGAATTATGGATGTATTTAATACTCCAAAAAAGGGAATTGATCTATGGTCGATTCCGTAACAGAAAAATAGGAATTGCTAGTTGTACCTCGTGAAAAAGACTTCTTTCGTGGAATTAGCCATTCCATTTGTTTTAGAAAGAAATTATGTTCTAGTAAGCAAATATGACATGGTTACAAGGGCCTATTCATCGCGTATAGGCTTTAAGGGCATCATGTCATAACCGTCGAGGTTAAGTAGGGGCCTAAAAGATCGAATGGAATGATACATAGACAAGTAAATCCCTTATGAGTTCCAAGGTATTCTTTTAAAAGGGATTTGGTATTCGAAGGGAGGTAGACTACTCAAGAATTTCACATTTCATTTCATTGAAATGTTGGTTGGTCCTGATTGGGAACTTGAGTAAGGAGTAGATCGTTGGGGGTTTTCTAAAAAAAAATTTTAAACGAGAACCCCTTATTTGATGTAACTACTTGAGCCGGATGAGAGGAAACCCTCGCGTCCGATTTTTAAGGGGGGAAATCCTATACTATAAGGAACCTATCCCAATTTTTCTTTTGCTAGGACCGTAGCTAAAAAACCTACTTTCTTACGATTACGAGGTTCATTCGAATATGAAATCCAATCTTGGAAATACAGCATCCCACTTTTTTTTACTACTCAAGGCTTCGATACATTTCGAAATCGAGAAATCTCTACTGGAGCAAGTGCTATCAGAGAACAATTAGCCGATCTGGATTTGCGACTTATTACAGATTGTTCATTGGTAGAATGGAAAGAATTAGGGGAAGAAGGGCCCACGGGTAATGAATGGGAAGATAGAAAAATAGGAAGAAGAAAGGATTTTTTGGTTAGACGCATGGAATTAGCTAAGCATTTTATTCGAACAAATGTGGAAGCAGAATGGATGGTTTTGTGCCTACTACCAGTCCTTCCCCCCGAATTGAGACCGATCATTCAAATAGATGGGGGTAAACTGATGAGTTCGGATATTAATGAACTCTATAG
>JAJJMC010031483.1:5944-17950 GCA_023531435.1 Papaver californicum | reverse complement strand
GTCGTATCTCTTTGGTTAATAAGATTCAAAAAGTTTATCGATCCCAGAGGACAATATGAATGTGCTACCATGTTCCGTCAACACATTAAAAGGGCTATACGATATATCCGGTGTGGAAGTAGGCCAACATTTCTATTGGCAAATAGGTGGTTTCCAAGTCCATGCCCAAGTCCTTATTACGTCATGGGTCGTAACTGCTATCTTATTAGGTTCAGCTGCTATAGCTGTTCGGAACCCACAAACTATTCCGCCCAATGGTCAGAATTTTGAAAAATTGAGTTTCTTGGGAGATTTTCTCTTTTGCTCGAAAATGACTAGGGATTACATGCATAAGTATAACTCAATATGTTTCGCATGAATTGGAACTTCAATGAGGAGAATTGGTGCATTTTTCGTGATTTCGCCTTCTACTGTGACGTGCAAGAGAAAAACCAAATAAAATATCAAACAAAGTTTGTTTTGCATAGGAAATCCAAGTTCCATGAGTGTGTATATATCTACTAGTCACAAGATTTCCAACAATCCATCATTTGTCTAAATCGTAATACAAACGAAGAATCTACGAACAAAATCAGATTTTTAGACGATTTTCTCAAAATTTCGTATTGGTTAGTACATTTAAAGTTTAAAAAATTGATTTTTTTTTGGCAATTTTCTCTTTTGTTCGAAAATGACTTGGCGTTACATGCGCAGGTCTAACTCAATGTGTTTTGTATGACTTGAAATTTCAATGAGGAGAATTGGTGCATTTTTCGTGATTATGCCTTCTACTGTGACATGCAAGAGAAAACCCAAACAAAATATCAAACAGATTTTGTTTTGCATCAGAAATCCTAGTGTTATGAGTGTATATATATATTCTAGTCACAAGCTTTCCAACGATTCATCATTTGTTTAAACCGGAATTCAAACGAAGAATCTACGACCAAAATGAGATTTTAGACGATTTTCTTAAAATTTCGTAGTGGTTAGTACACGTAAAATTTGAAAAATTGACTTTTTTGGGCGATTTTCTCTTTTGCTCGAAAATGACTAGGGATTACATGTGCAGGTCTAACTCAATTTGTTTCGCATGACTTGGAACTTCAATGAGGAGAATTGGTGTTTTTTTCGTGCTTTTCGCCTTCTACTGTGACATCCAAGAGAAAACCCAAACAAAATATCAAACATAATTTGTTTTGCATCAGAAATCCTAGTGTTTTGAGTGTATATATATCTACTAGTCACAAGCTTCCCAAAGATCCATCATTTGTCTAAACCGGAATTTAAACGAAGAATCTACGAACAAAATGAGATTTTTAGATGATTTTCCCTAAATTTTGTAGTGGTTAGTACACGTAAAATTTGAAAAATTGAGTTTCTTGGGCGATTTTTTATTTTGCTCAAAAATGACTTGGAATTACATGTGCAGGTCTAACTCAATATGTTTCGCATGACTAGGAACTTCAATGAGGAGAATTGGTATTTTTTTCGTGCGCTTTCTACTGTGACATGCAACATAAAACCCAAACAAAATATCAAACATAGTTTTATTTGCATCATAATTCCTAGTGTTATGAGTGTATCTATATCTACTAGTCACAAGCTTTCCAACTATTCATCATTTGTCTAAACCGGAATTCAAACGAAGAATCTACGAACAAAATGAGATTTTTTGACGATTTTCCAAAAATTTCGTAGTGAAATTTGAAAAATTGAGTTTCTTGGGCGATTTTCTTTTTTGATCGAAAATGACTTAACGTTACATGCGCAGTTGTAACTCAATGTGTTCCGCATGACTTGGAACTTCAATGAGGAGAATTGGTGCATTTTTCGTGATTAGGCCTTCTACTGTGACATGCAAGAAAAAACCCAAAACAAAATTTCAAACAAAGTTTGTTTTGCATCAGAAACCTATTGTTATGAGTGTATATATATCTACTAGTCAAAATCTTTCCAACTATTCATCATTTGTCTAAACCGGAATTCAAACGAAGAATCTACGAACAAAATGAGATTTTTAGATGATTTTCCCGAAATTTCGTAGTGGTTAGTACACGTAAAATTTGAAAAATTGAGTTTCTTAGGAGATTTTCTCTTTTTCTAGAAAATGACTAGGGAATACATGCATATGTCTAAATCAATGTGTTTCGCATGACTTGGAACTTCAATGGGGAGAATTGGTGCATTTTTCGTGATTACGCTTTCTAACAAGAGAAAACCCAAACAAAATATCAAACAAAGTTTGTTTTGCATCAGAAATCCTAGTGTTATGAGTGTACATATATCTACTAGTCACAAGCTTTCCAACTATTCATCATTTGTCTAAACCGGAATTTAAACGAAGAATCTACGAACAAAATGAGATTTTTAGATGATTTTCCCAATATTTCGTAGTGGTTAGTACACGTAAAATTTGAAAAATTGAGTTTCTTGGGCGATTTTCTATTTTGCTAGAAAAAGACTAGGGAATATATGCGTAATTCTAAATCAATGTGTTTCGCATGAATTGGAACTTCAATGAGGAGAATTGGTGCCTTTTTCGTGATTACGCCATCTACTGTGACATGCAAGAGAAAACCCAAACAAAATATCGAACAAAGTTTGTTTTGCATCAGAAATCCTAGTGTTATGAGTGTTTATATATATCTACTAGTCACAAGCTTTCCAATTATTTATCATTTGTCTAAACCGGAATTCAAACGAAGAATCTACGAACAAAATGAGATTTTTAGATGATTTTCCCAAAATTTCGTAGTGGTTAGTACATGCAAAATTTGAAAAATTGAGTTTTTTGGGCGATGTTCTCTTTTGGTCGGAAATGACTTGGGATTACATGCGCAAGGCTAACTCAATGTGTTTCGGATGAATTAAAACTTCAATGAGGAGAATTGGTGCATTTTTCGTGATTACGCCTTCTACTGTGATATGCAAGAGAAAACCCAAATAAAATATCAAACAAAGTTTGTTTTGCATAAGAAATCCAAGTTTTATGAGTGTGTATATATCTACTAGTCACAAGCTTTCCAACGATCCATCATTTGTCTAAATCGTAATTCAAATGAAGAATCTACGAACAAAATGAGATTTTTAGACGATTTTCCCAAAATTTTATAGTGGTTAGTACACGTAAAATCTGAAAAAATGAGTTCTTGGGCGATTTTCTCTTTTGCTCGAAAATAACTTGGCGTTACATGCGCAGGTGTAACTCAATGTGTTCCGCATGACTTGGAACTTCAATGAGGAGAATTGGTGGATTTTTCGTGATTAGGCCTTCTACTGTGACATGCAAGAGAAAACCCAAAAAAAATATCAAACAGAGTTTGTTATGCATCAGAAATCCTAGTGTTATGAGTGTATATATATCTACTAGTCACAATCTTTCCAACTATTCATCATTTGTCTAAACCGGAATTCAAACGAAGAATCTACGAACAAAATGAGATTTTTAGATGATTTTCCCAAAATTTCGTAGTGGTTAGTACACGTAAAATTTGAAAAATTGAGTTTTTTGGGCGATTTTCTCTTTTGGTCGAAAATGACTAGGGATTCATGCGTAAGTCTAAATCAATCTGTTTCACATGAATTGGAACTTCAATGAGGAGAATAAGTGCATTTTTCGTGATTACGCCTTCTACTGTGACATGGAAGAGAAAACCCAAACAAAATATCAAACAGAGTTTGTGTTGCATCAAAAATCCTAGTGTTATGATTGTATATATATCTACTAGTCACAATCTTTTCAACTATTCATCATTTGTCTAAACCGGAAATCAGACGAAGAATCTACGAACAAAATGATATTTTTAGATGATTTTCCCAAAATTTCGTAGTGAGTACACGTAAAATTTGAAAAATTGAGTTTTTTGGACGATTTTCTCTTTTGGTCGGAAATGACTAGGGATTCATGTGTAAGTCCAAATCAATGTGTTTTTCTTGAATTGGAACTTCAATGAGGAAAATTTGTGCATTTTTGGTGATTACGCCTTCTACTGTGACATGCAAGAGAAAACCCAAACAAAATATCAAACAATGTTTGTTTTGCATCAGCAATCCTAGTGTTATGAGTGTATATATATCTACTAGTCACAATCTTTCCAACGATCCATCATTTGTTTAAACCGGAATTCAAACGAAGAATCTACGAACAAATGAGATTTTTAGATGATTTTCCCAAAATTTCATAGTGGTTAGTACACGTAAAATCTGAAAAAATGAGTTTCTTGGGCGATTTTCTCTTTTGCTCGAAAATGAATTGGCGTTACCTGCGCAAATCTAACTCAATGTGTTTTGCATGACTTGGAACTTCAATGAGGATAATTGGTGCATTTTTCGTGATTACGCCTTCTATTGTGACATGCAACAGAAAAACTTAACAAAATATCAAACCGAGTTTGTTTTGCATCAAAAATCCTAGTGTTATGAGTGTATATATATCTACTAGTCACAAGCTTTCCAACTATTCATCATTTGTCTAAACCGGAATTCAAACGAAGAATCTACGAACAAAATGAGATTTTTAGACGATTTTCCCAAAATTTCGTAGTGGTTAGTACACGTAAAAATTGAAAAATTGAGTTTCTTGGGCGATTTTCTCTTTTGCTCGAAAATGACTTGGCGTTACATGGGCAGGTGTAACTCAATGTGTTCTGCATGACTTGGAACTTCAATGGGGAGAATTGGTGCATTTTTCGTGATTAGGCCTTCTACTGAGACATGCAAGACAAAACCCAAACAAAATATCAAACAAAGTTTGTTTTGCATCAGAAATCCTATTGTTATGAGTGTATATATATTTACTAGTCACAATCTTTCCAACTATTCATCATTTGTCTAAACCGGAATTCAAACGAAGAATCTACGAACAAAATAAGATTTTTAGATGAGTTTCCCAAAATTTCGTAGTGGTAGTACACGTAAAATTTGAAAAATTGAGTTTTTTGGGCGATTTTCTCTTTTGGTCGGAAATGACTTGGGATTACATGCGCAAGGCTAAATCAATGTGTTTCGGATGAATTGAAACTTCAATGAGGAGAATTGGTGCATTTTTCGTGATTACGCCTTCTACTGTGATATGCAAGAGAAAACCCAAATAAAATATCAAACAAAATTTGTTTTGCATAAGAAATTCAAGTTTTATGAGTGTATATATATATCTACTAGTCAGAAGATTTCCATCGATCCATCATTTGTCTAAACCGGAATTCAAACGAAGAATCTACGAACAAAATGAGATTTTTAGACGATTTTCTCAAAATTTCGTAGTGGTTAGTACACGTAAAATTTGAGAAAAATGTGTTTTTTTGGAGATTTTCTCGTTTGCTCAAAAATGACTTGGGATTACATGTGTAAGGCAAACTCAATGTGTTTCACATGAATTGGAACTTCAATGAGGATAATTGGTGCCTTTTTCGTGATTACGCCTTCTACTGTGATATGCAAGAGAAAACCCAAATAAAATATCAAACAAAGTTTGTTTTGCATAAGAAATCCAAGTTTTATGAGTGTGTATATATCTACTAGTCACAAGCTTTCCAACTATCCATCATTTGTCTAAATCGTAATTCAAATGAAGAATCTACGAACAAAATGAGATTTTTAGACGATTTTCCCAAATTTTCATAGTGGTTAGTACACGTATAATCTGAAAAAATGAGTTCTTGGGCGATTTTCTCTTTTGCTCGAAAATGACTTGGCGTTACATGCGCAGGTGTAACTCAATGTGTTCCGCATGACTTGGAACTTCAATGAGGAGAATTGGTGCATTTTTCGCGATTAGGCCTTCTACTGTGACATGCAAGAGAAAACCCAAAAAAAATATCAAACAGAGTTTGTTTTGCATCAGAAATCCTATTATTATGAGTGTATATATATCTACTAGTAACAATCTTTCAAACTATTCATCATTTGTCTAAACCGGAATTCAAACGAAGAATCTACGAACAAAATGAGATTTTTAGATGATTTTCCCAATATTTCGTAGTGGTTAGTACACGTAAAATTTGAAAAATTGAGTTTTTTGGGCGATTTTCTCTTTTGGTCGGAAATGACTAGGGATTCATGCGTAAGTCTAAATCAATGTGTTTCACATGAATTGGAACTTCAATGAGGAGAATTGGTGCATTTTTCATGATTACGCCTTCTACTGTGACATGCAAGAGAAAACCCAAACAAAATATCAAACAGAGTTTGTTTTGCATCAGAAATCCTAGTGTTATGAGTGTATCTATATCTACTAGTCACAAGCTTTCCAGCTATTCATCATTTTTCTAAACCGGAATTCAAACGAAGAATCTACGAAACAAATGAGAATTTTATATGATTTTCCCAAAATTTCGTAGTGGTTAGTACACGTAAAATTTGAAAAATTGAGTTTTTTGAGCGATTTTATCTTTTGGTCGGAAATGACTAGGGATTCATGCGTAATTCTAAATCAATGTGTTTCGCATGAATTGGAACTTCAATGAGGAGAATTGGTGTTTTTCTCGTGCTTTTCGCCTTTTACTGTGACATCCAAGAGAAAACCCAAAAAAATATCAAACAAAATTTGTTTTGCATCAGAAATCCTAGTGTTATGAGTGTATATATATCTACTAGTCACAAGATTTCCAACGATCCATCATTTGTCTAAACCGGAATTCAAACGAAGAATCTACGAACAAAATGAGATTTTTAGACGATTTTCTCAAAATTTCGTAGTGGTTAGTACACGTAAAATTTGAAAAAAATGATTTGTTTAGGAGATTTTCTCTTTTGCTCGAAAATGACTTGGGATTACTTGCGCAAGGATAACTCAATGTGTTTCACATGAATTGGAACTTCAATGAGGAGAATTGTTGCCTTTTTCGTGATTACGCCTTCTACTGTGATATGCAAGAGAAAACCCAAATAAATATCAAACAAAGTTTGTTTTGCATAAGAAATCCAAGTTTTATGAGTGTGGATATATCTACTAGTCACAAGCTTTCCTACGATCCATCATTTGTCTAAATCATAATTCAAATGAAGAATCTACGAACAAAATCAGATTATTAGACGATTTTCCCAAAATTTCGTAGTGGTTAGTACACGTAAAATTTGAAAAATTGAGTTTCTTGGGCGATTTTCCCTTTTGCTAGAAAATGACTAGGTAATACATGCGTAATTCTAAATCAATTTTATTTCGCATGCATTGGAACTTCAATGAGGAGAATTGGTGCCTTTTTCGTGCTTACGCCTTCTACTGTGACATGCAAGATAAAACCCAAACAAAATATCAAACAAGTTTGTTTTGCATCAAAAATCCCAGTGTTATGAGTGTATATATATCTATTAGTCACAAGGTTTACAACGATCCATCATTTGTCTAAATCAGAATTCAAACGGAGAATCTACGAACAAAATCAGATTTTAGACGATTTTCCCAAAATTTCATAGTGTTAGTACACGTAAAATCTGAAAAAATGAGTTTCTTGGGCGATTTTCTCTTTTGATCGAAAATGACTTGGCGTTACATGCGCAAATCTAACTCAATGTGTTTCGCATGACTTGGAACTTCAATGAGGAGAATTGGTGGCTTTTTCGTGCTTACGCCTTCTTCTGTGACATGCAAGATAAAACCCATACAAAATATCAAACAAGATTTGTTTTGCATCAGAAATCCTTGTGTTATGAGTGTAAAATACCTATTAGTCACAAGGTTTCCAACGATCCATCATTTGTCTAAATCGGAATTTAAACGAAGAATCTACGAACAAAATTAGATTTTTAGACGATTTTCCCAAAATTTCATAATGGTTAGTACACGTAAAATCTGAAAAAATGAGTTTCTTGGGCGATTTTCTCTTTTGTTCGAAAATGACTTGGCGTTACATGCGCAGGTCTAACTCAATGTGTTTCGTATGACTTGGAACATCAACTAGGAGAATTGGTGTATTTTTAGTGATTACGCCTTCTACTTTGACATGCAAGAGAAAACCCAAACAAAATATCAAACATAGTTTGTTTTGCATCAGAAATCCTAGTGTTATGAGTGTATATATATATTCTAGTCACAAGCTTTTCAACGATTTATCATTTGTTTAAACCGGAATTCAAACGAAGAATCTACGACCAAAATGAGATTATTAGACGATTTTCTTAAAATTTCGTAGTGGTTAGTACACGTAAAATTTGAAAAATTGACTTTTTTGGGCGATTTTCTTTTTTGCTCGAAAATGACTAGGGATTACATTTGCAGCTCTAACTCAATTTGTTTCGCATGACTTGGAATTTCAATGAGGAGAATTGGTGTTTTTTTCGTGCTTTTCGCCTTCTACTGTGACATCCAAGAGAAAACCCATACAAAATATCAAACATAGTTTGTTTTGCATCAGAAATCCTAGTGTTATGAGTGTATATATATCTACTAGCCACAAGCTTTTCAACTATTCATCATTTGTCTAAACCGGAATTCAAACGAAGAATCTACGACCAAAATGAGATTTTTAGACGATATCCCCAAAATTTTGTAGTGGTTAGTACACGTAAAATTTGAAAAATTTAGTTTCTTGGGCGATTTTCTCTTTTGCTCGAAAATGACTTGGGATTACATGCGCAAGGTAACTCAATATGTTTCGCATGACTTGGAACTTTAATGAGGAGAATTGGTGCATTTTTCATGATTACTCCTTCTACTGTGACGTGCAAGAGAACACCCAAATAAAATATCAAACTAAGTTTGTTTTGCATCAAAAATCCTAGTGTTATGAGTGTATATATATATTATAGTCACAAGCTTTCCAACGATTCATCATTTGTCTGAACCGGAATTCAAACGAAGAATCTACGAACAAAATCAGATTTTTAGACGATTTTCTTACAATTTCGTAGTGGTTAGTACACGTAAATTTTGAAAAATTGAGTTTCTTGTGAGATTTTCTATTTTGATCGAAAATGAATAGGGATTACATGCATAAGTATAACTCGATATGTTTCGCATGATTTGGAACTTCAATGAGGAGAATTGGTGCCTTTTTCGTGATTACGCCTTCTACTGTGACGTGCAAGAGAAAACCCAAATAAAATATCAAACAAAGTTTGTTTTGCCTATGAAATCCAAGTTCCTGGAGTGTGTATATATCTACTAGTCACAAGGTTTTCAACGATCCATCATTTGTCTAAATCGTAATACAAACGAAGAATCTACGAAACAAATCAGATTTTTAGACGATTTTCCCAAAATTTCGTAGTGGTTAGATCGTGTAAAATTTGAAAAATTGATTTTTTTTGGCGATGTTCTCTTTTGCTCGAAAATGACTAGGGATTACATGCATAAGTATAACTCAATATGTTTCGCATGAATTGGAACTTAAATGAGAAGAATTGGTGCCTTTTTCGTGATTACGCCTTCTAATGTGACATGCAAGAGAAAACCCAAATAAAATATCAAACTAAGTTTGTTTTGCATCAAAAATCCTAGTCACAAGCTTTCCAACGATTCATCATTTGTCTAAACCGGAATTCAAACGAAGAATCTACGACCAAAATGATATTTTTAGACGACTTTTTTAAAATTTCGTAGTGGTTAGTACACGTAAAATTTGAAAAATTGACTAGGGATTACATGTGAAGGTCTAACTCAATATGTTTCGCATGACTTGGAACTTCAATGAGGAGAATTGGTGTTTTTTTCGTGCTTTTCGCCTTCTATTGTGACATCCAAGAGAAAACCCAATCAAAATATCAAACATAGTTTGTTTTGCATCAGAAATCCTAGTGTTATGAGTGTATATATATCTACTAGTCACAAGCTTTCCAACTATTCATCATTTGTCTAAACCGGAATATAAACGAAGAATCTACGAACAAAATGAGATTTTTAGATGATTTTCCCAAAATTTTGTAGTGGTTAGTACACGTAAATTTTGAAATTTTAGTTTCTTGGCCGATTTTCTCTTTTGCTCGAAAATGACTTGGGATTACATGCGCAAGGGTAACTCAATGTGTTTCACATGAATTGGAACTTCAATGAGGAGAATTGGTGCCTTTTTCGTGATTACGCCTTCTAATGTGACATGCAAGAGAAAACCCAAATAAAATCTCAAACAAAGTTTGCTTTGCATCAGAAATCCTAGTGTTATGAGTGTATATATATATTCTAGTAACAAGCTTTCCAACTATTCATCATTTGTCTAATTTGGAATTCAAACGAAGAATCTACGAACAAAATGAGATTTTTAGATGATTTTCCCAAAATTTTGTAGTGGTTAGTACACGTAAATTTTGAAAAAAAGAGTTTTTTGGCAATTTTCTCTTTTGCTCGAAAATGACTTGGGATTACATGCGCAAGGCTAACTCAATGTGTTTCACATGAATTGGAACTTCAATGAGGAGAATAAGTGCCTTTTTCGTGATTACGCCTTGTAATGTGACATGCAAGAGAAAACCAAAATAAAATATCAAACAAAGTTTGTTTTGCATCAGAAATCCTAGTGTTATGAGTGTATATATATATTCTAGTAACAAGCTTTCCAACGATTCATCATTTGTCTAAATTGGAATTCAAACGAAGAATTTACGACCAAAATGAGATTTTTAGATGATTTTCCCAAAATTTTGTAGTGGTTAGTACACGTAAATTTTGAAAAAAAAAGTTTTTTGGCGTTTTTCTCTTTTGCTCGAAAATGACTTGGGATTACATGCGCAAGGCTAACTCAATGTGTTTCACATGAATTGGAACTTCAATGAGGAGAATAAGTGCCTTTTTCGTGATTACGCCTTCTTATGTGACATGCAAGAGAAAAACCAAATAAAATATCAAACAAAGTTTGTTTTGCATCAAAAATCCTAGTTTTATGAGTGTATATATATATTCTAGTCACAAGCTTTCCAACGATTCATCATTTGTCTAAACCGGAATTCAAACGAAGAATCTACGAACAAAATGAGATTTTTAGATGATTTTCCCAAAATTTTGTAGTGGTTAGTACACGTTAATTTTGAAATTTTAGTTTCTTGGGCGATTTTCTCTTTTGCTCGAAAATGACTTGGGATTACATGCGCAAGGCTAACTCAATGTGTTTCACATGAATTGGAACTCCAGTAGGAGAATAAGTGCCTTTTTCGTGATTACGCCTTCTAACGTGACATGCAAGAGAAACCCAAATAACATATTAAACAAAGTTTGTTTTGCATCAGAAATCCTAGTGTTATGTTCTAGTAACAAGCTTTCCAACGATTCATTATTTGTCTAAATTGGAATTCAAACGAAGAATATACGACCAAAATGAGATTTTGAGATGATTTTCCCAAAATTTTGTAGTGGTTAGTACACGTAAATTTTGAAAAAAAAAGTTTTTTGGCGATTTTCTCTTTTGCTCGAAAATGACTTGGGATTACATGCGCAAGGCTAACTCAATGTGTTTCACATGAATTGGAACTTCAATGAGGAGAATAAGTGACTTTTTCGTGATTACGCCTTCTAATGTGACATGCAAGAGAAAACCCAAATAAAATATCAAACAAAGTTTGTTTTGCATCAAAAATCCTAGTGTTATGAGTGTATATATATATTCTAGTCACAAGCTTTCCAACGATTCATCATTTGTCTAAACCGGAAATGAGATTTGTAGACGATTTTCTTAAAATTTCGTAGTGGTTAGTACACGTAAATTTTGAAAAATTGAGTTTCTTGGGCGATTTTCTCTTTTGCTCGAAAATTACTAGGGATTACATGCATAAGTATAACTCAATATGTTTCGCATGAATTGGAACTTCAATGAGGAGAATTGGTGCCTTTTTCGTGATTACGCCTTCTAATGTGACATGCAAGAGAAACCCAAATAACATATCAAACAAAGTTTGTTTTGCATCAGAAATCCTAGTGTTATGTTCTAGTAACAAGCTTTCCAACTGTTCATCATTTGTCTAAATTGGAATTCAAACGAAGAATCTACGACCAAAATGAGATTTTGAGATGATTTTCCCAAAATTTTGTAGTGGTTAGTACACGTAAATTTTGAAAAAAAAAGTTTTTTGGCGATTTTCTCTTTTGCTCGAAAATGACTT
>JAJJMC010031477.1:3770203-3795757 GCA_023531435.1 Papaver californicum | reverse complement strand
AGACCAGCTTTAATTTGTTTATTCTATTAATTTTCAAGTATAATATAAATACTACATAATTACCACTTGAACTAACAAGCTGTAAATTAGTTTACAATAGCGCATGATACTAATTTTTAAGTTTTGTGTATATATTAACTTTATTTACTTTATTCACCCAGGATAAAATCAACCATCTATCGCAGAAGAGAGTAAAAAATCACACCAATCACTGGGTAGGAAGTATGTCATGAAGCTTTGAAGTAAAGTGAAACATACTACAACAACGATTGCTTCTAATGTTGTGAACGTGAAGCACTTCAAAAAATGATATAACAACCAGCTTATATGCCACTAGTAATACCCGAAACGATGATTTTGGTGATGATGAATCCATTTGAGATGGTGATACTGAGGGAATTATGGTTTCGATGAAATGGGAGAGATAGTTGTCCTAAGGTTTTCAGTTAGGTTCTTGGAAGGTTTTTGGTTTTTCTTTTTCGAGTTGAAAGAATTTTCCCTCTCTGACGCTGTAGATGATATTCATAAGACGCCGTTTATGGGCTGCCCAAATTTTTTGGGACTGCCCCGGTTATTTTGGCCCAGGTACTCGATTCGTAGTATCCAAAGGGTAAACTAGATGTGCCACTTGCGACGGTGGGAGTCAGCCGAAAAAAATCGCATTCGATACGCTTCACACGCAAAAATTGCACGATTACTAAAGGCTGGTATCAAGATTGTTAGGGTGGGTACAAATTCATATAAAATAAAATAATTTTGACTGTTGGGTTTCTGAATTGGTATCCTCCCTAGCAATATTAGTACCAGCCTTTAGCAATCATGAAAAATTAGATGCTTAAAAAATTTAGTACACGATAAGATAGATTTACTTGACTAATTTGAGGCCAATGTATTTTGTCTGAGGCCTACCCAATTTTAATTCTATCTAGGTGAGGGGATAAGGGATAAAACTACTAAATTTCCCTTACTAATTAAAATTATATTTCTATCCTTATATTTAATATTTTTGGTTTTCATTCAAAACCAATCAAAAATTACGATCTTTTTCTTTTCAAATCATTTGTTTTTTTTGAAAATTTTCAAATTCTGGAAAATTTTAGGTTCAAGATTAGCAAATTGTTCTTGATGTTCCTGATCCATGAAGAACATCAACCAAGAATCGGCATATTTTTTATTTTTATGGCCGATTGTTCTTGATCCATGTAGAATATCGATCCGGAATCAGGACATGTATTTCATTTTTCACAATCGATGGATACAATCCTTCGTAAGTGCCGATTGATAAAAAAAAAACTAAAAAAACGTTGCATAAAAATATGTTCATGGTCGGTGGATAAGATCCTCCATATCAGTCGATTGTTCTTTCATTTCTTTGTGGCTAAATTGAGAATCGTCCAATATGGGCATACACGATGGACGATTGTGCTTGACGTTTTTCAACATCAACAAATAATCGGTCGATATGGAGATTCATATCAACCGATTCTGGGCAAGAGCAAATTTGTCATTTTTTTAGTTAGTTTTTTAGGTTCCAATCGGTCGACCGATTCTAGAGTGTGATTTTTTAAAATCGATGGATATGAGCCCTCATATACGCCGATTCATCATGTTATTTGAAAAGAAAAAACATCAAACCAAAATCGACATGCGTGTGTCGTCGTATCCACTGATTCTAGTTTGATGTTTTTAAAAGAATATCAAAATTTCTTCTTATTTTTTTTAGTGTTTTGACTATTCATAAGAACAATTAATTTTAAAACTAAAGTAATTAGTAATTCACAACTAAAATTAATTAATACTAATTAATCATAAACGTATTAGTTATTAACAAAAATAGTTAGATAAGAGATTTTTTATTTTACTTCTAAATATCTTATTTAACTTTTAGTGGTAGACCTCAAATAAAATGTGTAAGCGTCAAATTAGCCAGATAGTTTTATCGGCCGGCAACTCTTAAGACTAAAAAAGGGATCATTTTTATTTAGTTAGACAGTAGTCTTTAAATATTTTTTGGATAAACAAAACTTTTGATTAGCCGAACTAGTAACAACATAGTTTGATGGACTAGTAATACTTAGTCCTCCTCCAGCATCAGACCTTACCTTGTTCAGAATATTGAAAATAAAAGTAGGTGGTTGGGTGGTCAAGTAGCAGGGTGCTCTTGCATTGGTTTTGGAGGCCAATGCAATTGCGTCAGGGTTTGCCATCTTAGTTACGTGATTAAAATAAAATAATTTTTTCTGACTAATTGGATCCCAAATTTGAACTTTAATGTCTCCCCAAAAGGATTTTACACGAGTATCTTCTTCATTCATCATCCTTATCATTCTCCGACAGCTTGAGTCATAGTCCACCTTATGTCCGGCCCTTTTTATGCCCAAGAGTATCGCCTATTTAGCTGCCAGAACTATAGCTTCATTAATGTTCAGGACTGTTGTTCCTCGGATTCTTGTCTTCCTGCACCAACTCCGTTTTTTTCCCTCCAGTTAGTCCAAAATCTACAATAAAATAACGAAGTAAAAGAAGGAAGAAAAAAACACACATAAGGGTACTTTACTCAGTTCGTGTGCCACAGTTGGAACGGTTGAAAACACATCTTTTCTTTATACCCCATCTGTTTCTTAAATCTTGAGTTGTTACAAGTTTGCACAATTCTTAAGGTAAGAAGGAGATAGGAATATTTTTAGGTATTTTTTTTAATTATATCCTTAGGATAATCAAATTAGTAAAATTTATAAATGACATATCTCTTAAACTATGTCATGGATATTTATAAACTTTATATCATTGGAAAGTATTTTAAAACACATACATAACAAATGTAAATGTGACTATAAAATTATACATATTTCTTATAATAATAATAATTAATCAAAAAGATAATTTTAGAAATATTACCCTATTTAATGAAATAGCTCAACTTTTTGGAAACAAAATTTTGAAACAACTAGCTCAATTCTTACTAAACGAAGAGAGTATTAGTTATGTTTATGCTAAAATTCTCATCAGCAAAAACAACCAAAGATCATAGTCTAAGATAAACAAAAATGACATTAACACAAGAGATTTAACGTGGTTCGGCTATGAATAGCCTACATCCACGGGTAATGAGACTTGAAGTTTTTATTCATCTTTCTGGGTTACAGTTGAAAATGAGCAGAAGAAAAGAGAGAATCCGGCCAAAAGTCCAAAAGTCCTCCTCTTTCTCACTCAAAAATGGTATTTAAAGGTATAAAAAAAGATGATAATTACTAAAATGCCCTTCGCCACATGTCATCAAAGTTTTCCACGTGACGATGGAGATTCGTCTAAGCTCGCCATGTGTCGAAGAGGATTCACCATATTTCGCCATGTGTCAACAGGATCCGCCACGTGTTCTTATTGTCCTTATCTTCAAAATGACCTCTATCCAAAAGTTGGTGCGGGATTGACTTGGTCCACCGGAATTGACTTGGTGCATCAGGATTGACTTGGTCTATCGGGATTGCCGGAACGGGACAGCAAGTGGAACAGGACAGGGCTGTATCGGGACAGGATAGATCGGGCAAAGCTGGAACGGGAATTGCCGACGTCACTTCGGTAAATGATGACGTCACTTCGGGACAGGATAGATCGGGCCAAGCTGGAACGGGAATTGCTGACGTCACTTAGGGAAATGATGACGTCACTTCGGTCCAAGTTGGGCTTCGGACTTGAATGGAGTGCTCCTGCTTGCTCCTATTAGGCTAGTTAGGCTGTTGGGCTTGATAAATTATTGCGGACCAAGAATTCTTGAGTGGGAAACATCATTTTGGTACTAACAACATGCCCCCTTTTCTTGAGAGTTGTTCGAAGAAAAACTCTTAAGAAAACTACTTCACGTCTCGTCCGAATCATAATGTGGTGGTTGATGTTGCTTATGCATTTTCATGTTATGTTGTATTTTTTTCCCTGCAAAACAAAATTTTGTATACAAATATATATGCTAATTGTTAGTTTTCAACCGCAAGGTTCTTTTGTACCTTGGGTTAATATTATGGAATTTTGTGCCAGAGAGCACCTCCTTCCACGGAGTCATGTTATTCGGGAACCCAACACATACGAGTCTCACTCGGGCCAGGAGTAAGCTACAAGGTGGTCCCAAATGGTTGTATATACATTACAATTTGGAATTTTACCTCCTTCCACGGAGTCATGTCATGGGAATACAACCATCCATCTTCTCTCTGGTTAGGAGGAAATTTGGATGCGGTCCCGAATTTGTCTCCATCCACGGAGCACTCAGGAACACACGCCTAATTTTCTCGGGCATGGAAAAAACTAGTGTATGGTCCATAGATTTGTCTCTGGCCACTGAGCACTCAGAAACACACACTTAATTTTCTCGGGCATGGAGAAAATTAGTGTGTGGTCCATAGATTTATTGTCTCGAAGAGACTGTCTCCTGAATGGAGAAATAACGTTAAGAAATATACCTGAAATGTATATGAGAATTATACTTGAGAATCATCCAGATATTTCTCATTTCTCATTTCTTATTTAAGATACATCTCATATTCTTTTATATACATGAGAAGTATATATAGAAAAAATATGAGATGTATTTTAAATAAGACATGAGGAATATCCAGAAGAAATAAGAAATACCGTCCTTCGAATTAATATGAGAAATCCGGAGTAAATAGAAGTATAAGCCATTAGAAGTATCATTTATCGACAACTTATAAAAAATAAGTATACCGTTCTTCGCTTGAAGCATAAGCCATTAGAAGTATCATTTGTCGACAACTTATACGAAGTATCTATCGATTGTTGCCTTATGTTAAGAAGTACAGGGCACATAACACAAAATGGCGTGAAATAATATATTATTTTTACGTCAGTTAATTATCAAAATGAAATACCTAATTGGCGCGCAGTATTTAGCTCATTTCTCAGCTAAAACTTTGGTTTCTTTATAGAATGCCCCTTTTTCTTGAGAGTTGTTCGAAGAAAATATAATTTTTTCTTGGCCTTGTCATGATAAGAGTATGAGACTAATCCATTCAAAAATATAATTTTGCTGCAAAACTTATACATAAGCGCACATTAGCGTAATAATATCATTCCATGCGTTTTAACCAAAAATGATTGGTTAATAAACTATGTTTCATCCAATAATATAAATTATTGAATCTTGCATAAATGTATAAGTCAATCAGGAATTCAAATTGAGAGTAGCAATCGGAACGGGTCACATGTCAGGTTATTCATTGGGCGTAATTTTACGCGCCAATGCCTATTTGCGCCAGTAATTCCGATAGTTGTGGTGGGTGGCATTTAGCCTGTTCACCTTTCAATAAGAGTCCTTTTAATGACTTATACAAACAAGAATAATTAAAGAAAGAGAAAATTTTAGATCAAAGTGATATGGGGTACTTAGCTCTTTTGCGAGAGTCTTGCCGATTCATGATCTCGTAGTTGAAGATTCTCCTAGAAGGAATCATTTTCCGCGCATGGAGTTCTGTTCTTTTCACCAATAACTTTGTTTGTACCAATTCGTTGTTCCCCAAGCCCAATCTTCATGAACTATGCTTGTTCAGTACCCCTGGATGGTCATAAAAACTAGTTTTGAGGTAATCTGAGCTCTTTTCATTGCCTCCACTTTCTCATGCTTTGCCCCAGCATCATGCATCCACGAGTACCCGGCTTTTCCTTGCCCCCTGGATTTTTACTGTCGAGCTTTGTGGGATGGTTGTTAGTCTGCGAATGTGAAATGGAATTTGAAATTTTTGATGAGAGAAGGCTTTTTTGCTGTAACTTCTGCGTTTGGGTGCACTTGGTGATATTTTCGTGCATGGAACCAATTTGATCAAGCGGCAAAGAGAAGTTGGATGGTACAATTTGATCAAATGGCAAATAGAAGTTAGATAATCGTAATGAGTATTATGCTAGAAACAAAATGATCATTGTAATGAGCTTTGCTGTTGGTGTAGATTCTACACTCAGCATTTTCATGGTATTGTAGCAACAAAATATTCCTGTAGAATCTGTTGGTGAGTCATACGCAAGTGCATCTGAAGATATGAAATTGTCCCTCTTGAGTAGCACGAGCCATTAAGTGCAAATTTGAACATTAATTCATCCTGGTCTTAACCATTTTCTTTTCCCTATGACTCTGATCCAGCTGTTCTTAAAGCTTTTGCTGATTCCGGAATCAAGTTAGTCGTAGCGTTACCAAATGAACTCATTTCTTCATTAGCAAAGAAACAATCTTTTGCTAACTTATGGGCTCAGAAAAACATCGTTGCTTATTACCCAAAAACCCAAATCGAAGCTACAACTATTGGGAATGAAGTCTTCGTAGATCTATTCCGACAAAATTCAGACGTTGTTGATGCAGGAAATGGACTTCGTTATTTCAATTTCTTTGAAGCTCAAGTTGATGTTATTTTTACTGTAACGTCTGCTTTAAAATATGATGATAGGTGGTGGTACTCCAGCTGCTGAAAATGTAATCTAACAAAAGAGGACAAACAACTCAAGAAAACCCATACATTAACAACAGAGTCAGCTTGTAGTTGCCATAGAAATTTACATAAGAAAGATATTGGAGGTGAGGCTGTTTCCTATGATTTCTTTCGCCATTTTTTGATGTATTTCTTGCTGAATAGTTGGAGATGAGACTGAATTCTTATGAAGAGTAATTGAATTGGTTGCACTTGATGTAAATGAAAATGAGGGTGCAACATTAAAATTTAAAATGTTCAAATTTTCATTCATGCATTTCTTCAAGCACTTCTCGTGCAATTCTTGGAATGATTCCAGCATAAAATTTTGGCAATGATTTCACTCAAGCATAAACTTTTTCCCTGCAATTGAGACATACCCAAAGTTCCATTCATTCACAATTTCTGAAGAGCTCACATCAATATCATTGATTCACTTTCTCAAAATAACAATAGAGTTTTTGTTAACATGGAAAGAATCCCCAAATCAAGCAAATTTTCACATTCAAAGCTTTCGAAAATCATTTGGTGGGTTTTATAAATCAAACGTAGTTGATAATAAGATTGTTATCAAAGTTTAAAACTAGTTTATGATATTGCAAGAGAATTTTGACTTGGTTTAGAATCAAGTCATTGTTTTCCTTAAACAAGCTAACAGATAGAGGAAGAAAAGTTAGCTCTTTTTAACTAATTAACAGTGAATTTCTTTTTTTTTTAAACAGAACAACAGCCCCTTAAAAGTCAACAAAATTGTGTTACACGACTAAAAAGCCAAAAATCATTTTCATAAGCTTGATTGTTTAACCAAGATTTATCTACTGTAATCAAAGCAAAGAAATAGATTAAGCAATTAAAACTTTTCCTGGAGGTAAACAAGTTGTTGATGTTGAGTCTGTCAATAACATGACATTTCTCTCTTTTCTCCCGTTTCTTTCTTCTACTTCTGCTATCTTTTTCTCCTGTATCACTTCTTTTGAACTCCATTAAATTTCTTCAAATAGGTAGGATAAATCCTTTTGCACCTCCCTGTTTCTAGCGCCAAATTGTTTATGCTAAAATTCTCATCATCAAAAACAACCAAAGATCATAGTCTAAGATAGACAAAAATGACATTAACACGAGAGATTTAACGTGGTTCGTCTATGAATAGCCTACATCCACGGGTAATGAGACTTGAAGTTTTTATTCATCTTTCTGGGTTACAGTTGAAAATGAGCAGAAGAAAAGAGAGAACCCGGCCAAAATTCCAAAAGTCCTCCTCTTTCTCACTCAAAAATGGTATTTAAAGGTACAAAAAAGATGATAATTACTAAAATACCCTTCTCCACATGTCATAAAAGTTCGCCACGTGTCGATGGAGATTCGTCTAAGATCGCCATGTGTCGAAGAGGATTCACCATATTTCGCCATGTGTCAACGGGATCCGCCACGTGTTCTTATTGTCCTTATCTTCAAAATGACCTTTATCCAAAAGTTGGTGCGGGATTGACTTGGTCCACCGGAATTGACTTGGTGCATCGGGATTGACTTGGTCCATCGGGATTGACCGGAACGGGACAGCAAGTGGAACGGGACAGGGCTGTATCGGGACAGGATAGATTGGGCAAAGCTGGAACGGGAATTGCTGACATCACTTCGAGAAATGATGACGTCACTTCGGGACAGGATGTATTGGGACAGGACAGATCGGGCCAAGCTGGAACGGGAATTGTTGATGTCACTTAGGGAAATGATGACGTCACTTCGGTCCAAGTTGGTCTTCGCACTTGAGTGGAGTGCTCCTGCTTGCTACTGTTAGACTAGTTAGGCTGTTGGGCTTGATTAATTGTTGCGGACCAAAAATTCTTGAGTGGAAAACATCATTTTGGTACTAACAAGTTAGATATATAATGTGACGTACCTTTCTAGGTTTTCTTCGTGTATTATGCAGTCGTTCAAAACTTAGTACTAACTCTCAGGATGCTGCATGCAAGAGGTACCAAACTCAAATTGCAAATTTTACGATAGTACTGTGGAATCAGTTAACTATATCTTTGTGTATTGTGCTTTTGTCTGGATGTTTGGAATCATATTTTAAGAGCGTTCAAGGTTTATCCTGGACATTTTGAAGGATGTTCCAAAATAATTTAGGGTTATATAATAAAATAAGATAGGAACATTCTAAAGTAATTTCAGTAATTTTTTATCCCCTAGTTTAATTAGTGTTAATTAATTGTATAAGCCGTTAATTTAATTATAATTAGTTATTTTTTTGTTTAGTTTATAAAATAAAAATAATCATTTTTTTCCAATAACTTTTTATTAAAAAAAAACAATAATAAACTATCGATTATATAAGTAGTCCCAAATTAATTTGTTTTTTCAAATTTGAAAATTTTAAATTCTACTTTTGAAAATTTAAAATATTTGAATTATACAATCGGCAGAAATAAACTACAGTTATCTAGGATTATTTAGATTTTCATGTCCAGAAAACTTGATTAATTTTTGGGTTATATCGGTAAGATAAGATTTTAATTGTCTACCGATTTTATAGTACTCGGTAGAAATTAAAAACTCGTCCTACCGATTGTGCTACATTAGTTTCAATAATAAATTCTAATCGGTAACAATTAAACAATACCTACCAATTCTGTCAAAAATTAGGAACAAACAGGATGTTACAGGATGTAATCGGTAGATATTAATTAATTTGACCTACCGATTATGGTTGATATTCTTCAGAAATGAAGAACAATATGCATAATCGGTGGACAATAATTAATTCGACTTACGGATTATGATTGCTATTTTTCAGAAATGAAAAACGCTATGTATAATCGGTAAATAATAATTAATTCGACCTACCAATTATGGTTGATATTCTTCAGATTTCAAAAGCACCATGCATAAACGGTAGCTAATAATTAATTCGACCTACCGATTATATCTTGTAATTTATAAACCCTGGGATTTTTTTCGATCAATTTGTTTATTTAAAGCAATCAAAACCCTAAAATGATATAACTTAATTTATTATTTATTATTTTTTAATTTATTTTTAGATTAATAAAGAAAGAGATAATTTTTTTAAATGGTAGAAATGTAAATTGAACTAATAAGAGTAACTTAGTACTCTGATTATTTATAAACATTCCTTATCATTTATCCTTAGATGGATTTAAATAAGTAGCTCCAAATTATTTAAGAACAACCCTTAAAATGGCTACGATAAACTGGAGCATCTCTACTCAATTCATTAGAATTTCATAGCTCGGGAGACTTGACAAGTTTACTTTGATGTTGTGGTGCTCTTATTTAGACACCTTAACGTCAGTCGCAGACTCCCAATGGCTCAAACGCTTTTCGTAGTTAGACAGTAATCAAATTGTGCTCACTTTTAAAATTTTATTTTAACCATTAACCTTTTTCGTCAAAATCAATCTAGGATCTAAGTTTTCGCACGAATGATTGTTAATGCTAAAGTAACATCGATTGGTGAACGTTAAAAAAGCAAACAAGTGAAAAATTACCAACAATTAGTGTGAATAAGGTACAATAAAACCAATAACCAATAACCAAATTAACCAAGAGGAAAATTATTTGCATTATCGGTTTCATACAGTACAAATAGCAGAAAGCGTTCTTAACCCCAATGTTGAAGATTACAGGAGGAATAAATTGTAAGAAAAACTCATATGTTGGCGCTGTTTAACTCTGTATCAAGACTCCCAACCAAATATAAGGAGGAGGAAAATATATTTATCCATCGAGTTATTTTGTATTTGGGTCCTAAATTTTAGTACGTTTTAGTGTTTGGGTCTCAAATTTATCCAATATAGTGTTTGGGTGCCAGACCCATTAGTCAAACCATTTTAAATTAGCATTTCAAATCGATAGTAACTTGTTAGTATCTAAAAGAGTTAGTTTACGTAGGGGTTCACATCACTCGTGGTCAAACAGCTGAATCACTTGTATCGAAATGAATTGACTTAATTTAACTCATGTATTTGGGATCCAAACACTAAATTGAACAAATTTAGGATCCAAACGCTAAAGCATACCAAAACCTAGAACCCAAATACAAAATAACTCTTATCCATCTGTGCCTACAACTTACTAGGCTGAGTTGGATCCTAGACGCATCAACTTACTCATTGCTCTTCCATCTGTACGTTGATGGATCCTAGAATAAACAATCGTCCAACCTTGCCAACTCCGATTGATGTTCCCTGGTAGAATTTTTTATAAGCAAAATGGGAAGCAGTAATTAGAAGGTAATTTCTAGTACAATATATGGTGCCTGATAATTTCTAGTTGGAAACATCTGCATCCGGTAAAAACTTGAACCAAATAACTAATACAGTTCGTTTATTTATTCACTAATTTTCAAAAATCTCTATGGATATATTTCTCTAAAGACAAAACTAGTAAAAATTAAAAAAATAGCAGAATTAATGGACTGGCTAGTTACAATGCTCAATTAACATGTCGGTCTGGATCTTGTGTTACTGAGATTTTCATTATATACTCCTACTTTAAACATTTTTGTGGTTTGGAGAGCTCCTTATGAATTCCATCAAATCTAAAGAATGCGTATATCATGGGCACATGAAATAGTTCACGTATTCTCAGTTTCATAAGTATTCACTTAGACAAATATATCAAGGCACACAAAATAGTTCACATATTCCCATCTTAATATGTATTCACTTAGACAAATAATTTGATAAATACAAAACTAATCGTAAGAAAAAATAACATGTTGAACAGAATTTCATTTATGAAAAAAACACATAGGACTCAAACGACTCTGCTGGGGATCGAACCCAGAGTCACCAGCGCCTTATCCATTGGGCCACAGAGTCATTTTTGGTGTTGACGATATTAAGTTTAAATTTGTTTGGCTCATATAGATATCGTTTAACGACTCGTGAAGGGAATTCTAACATCCGGCCAAGATTAGTTAACGGTTTGAGTCTGAGATTGTCTTCTTTTACTTCTTTTATTTCTTATTTTGATCGTTACATGACTAATATTTATATTTTAAGGTAATTCAGTGGAATGTCTCAAATCGACGTCTTCGTATAGTGGACGTATGAATTCATCATCTCATTCCATGAGCAAGAACTTTCATGGAAGAAATGGAAAAGCTCCAAAAGGAATTGAATTTATTTCTTCTAAAATATCAGTACCATCAACAATTGTCAGCTCAGGCTCTGGCCTTGGGCTACTTCTTGACGATGAATATGGAGGTGTAATCAAGCGCATTTGTATCCATTCATCGCAACTCACTCTCCAATTGGAAACTTAAGGTTTTTATGTGTCAAAAAATTGCAAACGTGAAATATGTTCTTGTTAGAATTAAAAATGGATTATTACTTAAAATGATTTTCGATTATTATTTCAAATGATTTTTGTTACTAAATATATTTTAGTGGGATCAAGGGTCACTAGTCCAAACTTGGGGTGGAAAAATAGAGCCATCTATTTTCACTTCTTAGTGAATGAGAAACCTTTGGTTTGTCCCATATTGGGCAAACCAAGGAGGAAGTTTATCCTCTTTACCACAAACGTTCTATATAAGGAAAAAGAACTAGTGGATTGGATATGGACTTAGGAAATGGACTAGTGGGCAAATGCAGGGCTTGCGGAGCTTGCGTGTGCTTTGGCGCGAGCCTTGGCGCGAGCCTTGGTCGACGTGTGCCTTGCGAGTGCCTGCAAGTGCACACGAGTAACCATCAAAGATTCAATTTATGGACTGCACTGCAAGAAAAATATGTAGCAGAAACTGCATGAAGTAAAAAATTCCTGGTTGAACGCTTTTTGCAATACAAGATGATGAATGACAAGTCTGTAGTTGATCAGTTTTTGGAGTTGCAAAAAATAATAAATGAAATCATTGCTGAAGGAATGGAAATCTCTGAAACCTTTCAAGTCTCTGCTGTGATTGAAAAACTACCAAGTTCATGGGCCTAATACAAGAGAAGACTAAGGCATGAAACTGGTGAGATTACTATGATAGAATTGGGCAAGAAAATCCAAGTTGAAGAATTGCTGTGTTCAAAGGACAAGAATGTTTCTTCTGCAAGAGACATGTCAAATAAAGCTCATGTGATCGAACACAAGTTTGCCACTCTCAGTCTGGACCACAACAAGCGCAAGCCTGGCCCTCAAGGAAAAGGTAAATTTCAAAAACCAAAGTCTGCTATTGGTAAGATTAAGGGAGCATGTTATGTTTGTGGTGTGTCTGGCCATACTGCAATGCATTGTAGGAAACGCAAAGATGCAAATTTTAAGAAATCAAATGTAAACTTAGTTGAAAGTAGTAAAAATGAATTTTCTGGCACGGTGTCTGAGGTTAACTTAGTTACCAATGTGAGAGACTAGTGGGTAGACTCTGGAGCTACCAAACATGTCTGCGGCAGTAAAGACATGTTCACCTCCTATCAGACGGTAGGAGAAGGAGAAAAACTCTATATGGGTAATTCATCTGCAGCACAGGTTGCAGGAAAAGGAAAAGTTTCGCTGAAGCTCTCTTCCGAGAAAATCCTCACATTGAATGAAGTTTTACATGTACCAGACATCTGCAAGAATCTCGTTTCAAGTGGTGTGCTAGATGAAAAGGGCTTTAAGATTGTATTTGAATCTGGGAAAGTGATTATCACTAAGGGAAAGGACTTTGTGGGAAAGGGCTATAAGGATGAAGGCCTATACAAATTATCTGTAACCTCTGTTAAAGTTAATAAAATTAATTCTTCTTATGTTGTTGTCTCATTGAATATCTGGCATGGTAGACTTGGTCATGTAAATTATAAATCAATGAACAAATTGGCAAACTCTGGCTGCATTCCAAAATTAAATTTGGAATATGAACATAAATGTGAAGTTTGTGTAGAATCAAAATATGCAAAGAAGCCTTTTAAGAAAAATGTCCACAGAAATTCTAATCCCTTAGAGTTAATTCACTCAGACTTAGTTGATATGAAATCAATCCAAACTAGAGGTGGTAAAAAATGGTTTGTCACTTTCATAGATGACTGTACTAGGTACTGTCATATTTACTTGCTTAAAGGGAAAAATGATGCTTTAGAAGCATTTAAATTATATAAATTAAAAGTAGAAAACCAATTGAACACCACTATTAAAAACATTAGGTCTGACCGTGGGGGTGAATATGTAATCCCTATAGGAGATTTTTGTGCTCAACATGGCATTATTCATGAGGTAACTCCTCCTTATTCACCACAATCAAATGGAGTTGCTGAACGGAAAAACCGAATCCTTAAGGAGATGATGAATGCCATGTTAATCAGCTCAGGACTACCGGCGAACTTGTGGGGGGAGGCCGTCCTCTCAGCTTTCTATATCCTGAACAGAGTGCCCCTTAAAGGATCAGTCAAATCACAGTATGAATTATGGAAAGGCAAACAACCCTCCTATGGATACTTCAAAGTGTGGGGGTGTTTATCCAAGGTCTCTATTCCTCCACCTAAGAGGACTAAAATAGGACCTAAAACGGTTGAGTGTGTCTTCATAGGATATCCCGAACACACCACTGCTTATAGGTTTATGGTTGTGAGTTCTAAAAACTCAGAAATTGGTGTGAACACCATTATGGAATGTAGGGATGCTACATTTTCTGAAAATGTGTTTCCATTGAAATCTGAATCTCGTATGATATGTGTTGATCCCCTAGATGTCCCTTCTTCTAGCCATATCTTACCGATAGAAGAAGATGAATCTGTTTATGAACCTAGAAGAGGCAAAAGACTTAGAATAGAAAAATCTTTTGGGCCAGACTTCATAATCTGTTTAGTTGAAACTGATCCACAAACCTATAAAGAGGCCATGACTTCTTCTGAAGCTCCATAGTGGAAAGAATCCACTATTAGTGAGACGGATTCTATTGTTCAGAATGAAACCTGGGAGATAGTAGATTTACCTCCAGGGTACAAACCCATAGGCTGTAAATGGATCTTCAAGAGAAAACGTAAGGTAGATGGAACTGTGGAAAAGTATAAAGCTAGACTAGTAGATAAGGGCTATAAACAAATAGAAGGTGTATGTTTCTTTGACACTTATTCACCGGTCACTAGAATTACTTCCATCAGGATGCTAATTGCAATCGCTGCAATTTATAATCTAGAAATACATCAAATGGATGTAAAAACTGCGTTCCTAAATGGTGAATTAGATGAAGAAATTTATATGGACCAACCCGAAGGCTTTGTAGTGAAGGGTTATGAAAACAAAGTGTGCAGACTTGAAAAGTCTTTATATGGCTTGAAACAAGCACCGAAAAAATGGCATGAAAAATTTGATCATGTAATGTTCTCTAGTGGATTTAAAATAAATGAAGCTGACAAATGTGTGTACACTAAATCTATAAATGATGCATGTGTGATTGTATGCTTGTATGTTGATGATATGCTTATACTAGGTACAACCTTAGAAATCATTAATTCCACTAAGAACATGTTGAGCGAGAACTTTGACATGAAAGACTTAGGTCCTGCTGATGTAATCCTAGGGATGAAAATTAGAAAGGAGTCTAGTGGATTCAGTCTTAGTCAATCTCATTATGTTGAATCAGTTCTTAAGAAATTTAACCAGTTTGATAGTAAACCTGCAAGTACTCCATTTGACCCTTCTTGCAAACTCAAGAAAAACAAAGGCAATGGAGTCTCACAACTTGAATATTCACGAGTCATAGGAAGTCTGATGTATTTAATGAACTGTACAAGACCAGACATTGCCTATGCTGTGAGTAGACTTAGTAGGTATACATGTAATCCAGGACATGAACATTGGGATGCACTTTTCAGAGTGTTGAGGTATCTTAAATACACTTTAAACTACCGTTTAAGTTATGAAAGACACCCTGCTGTTCTTGAAGGATACTGTGATGCAAACTGGATAGCAGACTCAGAGGAGTCTAAGTCTAAGAGTGGATACGTATTCACTCTAGGCTGTGGATCAGTGTCTTGGAAGAGTTCCAAACAGACCTGTATCGCTCGATCCACTATGGAATCCGAGTTTATTGCGTTAGATAAAGCAGGAGAGGAAGCCACTTGGCTATGGTGTTTTTTAGAAGACATTCCTCTCTGGCATAGGCCTGTGCCAGCTATATCTATACATTGTGATAGTCAAGCTGCAATAGCTAATACTAAAAACAACAACTATAACGGAAAATCTATTCATATCAGGAGAAGACACAATTCTCTAAAACAACTAATCTCAACTGACGTTATTTCTGTTGACTTTGTGAGGTCTAAGGAGAATATCGCGGATACTTTGACGAAAGGCTTATCCAAGGAGATAGTTAGTAATGCATCGAGGGGGATGGGGCTTAAGCTCATAAATTAAAACTTGCCTTGAAGGATACTCAACCTTGCTGACTGGAGATCCCAAGATCAAGGTTTTGAATGAGACAACTAATTCGTGGCGGGTAAAAATCAAACACTATCAGAGAATTATTTTCTATGTCCTTTCCCTATGGTGTAGACGTGATAGTGTGACTGCATGTGAGGATGACTTATAATAAAGTCTTAATGAGTTTTATAGTTTCAATTTAAGATTGAAATGGGGTGTAGCAGTTAACACTCTTGATAGAACTCACCTATCTGAATGAGGAAGTGGGTCGCTTCCTATGAGAATTGAGCTGATTCTCTAGAGCATTCTGAGAAACGGGATATGTCCAGGGCCAAAACGGACACAACGGCGTGAACTTAACAACACTCTTGAGAGATATCTCGCGTAAGGAGCTATTGATGAATTACACCAAACCATGGCAGTTCAAGACATCGCGTTCACTGACCATCAAGTAGTTCCGGTACTTCTCACTAAGCAAAGGTTCAATTCCTTATGGACACCTATTGCTTAAGAGGTATTTCTCGTTTTCCGGTTTTCTGATTTATCGCTTTCTTCATTCATGTGGGGGATTGTTAGAATTAAAAATGGATTATTACTTAAAATGATTTTTGATTATTACTTAAAATGATTTTTGATTATTACTTAATATATCTTAGTGGGATCAAGGGTCACTAGTCCAAACTTGGGGTGGAAAAATAGAGCATCTATTTTCACTTCTTAGTGAATGAGAAACCTTTGGTTTGTCCCATATTGGGCAAACCAAGGAGGAAGTTTATCCTCTTTACCACAAACTTCTATATAAAGAAAAAGAACTAGTGGATTGGATATGGACTTAGGAAATGGACTAGTGGGCAAATGCACACATGTGCGGTGCTTCGCACCGAAGCACCGCGGACCGCGGGCTTGCGGAGCTTGCGTGTGCTTTTGCGTGAGCCTTGGCACGAGCCTTGGTGCGAGCCTTGGTGTGAGCCTTGGTTTGAGCCTTGGTGCGAGCCTTGGTGCGAGCCTTAGTGCGATCCTTGGTGCGAGCCTTGGTGCAAGCCTTGGTGTGAGCCTTGGTGCGAGCCCTGGCGTGACCATTGGTGCGAGCCTTGGTGCGAGCCTTGGTGTGAGCCTTGGTGCGATCCTTGGCGTGACCATTGGTGTGACCATTGGCGTGAGCCTTGGCGTGTGCCTTGCGTGTGCCTGCGAGTGCACACGTGTACCCATCAAAGATTAAACGGGTTTATTTTAAAAATAAATATTTTACCGTTTTTTGAATTAAATGAAAAATAAAATCATAAATATTTTTAATTAAAAATCTTAACGTTTTGTTTTAACGGGGATTTAATATTTCAAATTAAATTTTTTTCACCGTTTTAAAACTCAAAAGATTACTTCTCCTATAAAAGAACAACAATGCTAAGGTTTTCATTTACCCCAGTCGCAGCCACTGTCCTGACGACTTTTCACCATCTTCCTGCTTTGTTGTGCGTAATAGTTTACATTCTTATTTTTTGCTTCTACTGTTAAGTTCACAACGGGCCAACGAGTGTTGCTAACTGGGTTGGTAACAGGTGGTTATATCCTGGATTCAAATTTGTCAATTATAAAGGTATAGCAACACCTTCTAGGTGTACCTGGCAAATATTGAGTTAAGGGCAGTCTGTTGAACATGCGACTCCACCTCTCTGTGCTTGAGTGATTGTGTGCTGTTTTATCTAACCCTCCCTTAATCAGATACAAGTTTCTATTTGGTTTGTTTTTATGTTACAAGAATAATATTCGACAACAATTTTATCCAACAGTTCTTCGATATGCGTAGCGAATACTTATACACCATTTCAAACAAAATATAATGTAGGGTAAGAAGGGAGTATGGCTCAAGATATTGCAAGAACAGGCCGATCTTGTCCCAATTACTATTAAGGTCACTATAACATGGACTAAAATTTGATCTAATACTCTGTATAATATAATTCACCAGAAAATGTTACATTGACATTGATTTCTCGCCAACATTTTTTTCTTCAGGAGGGTTTCGATTATCACCATGCGGACGTGGGTATATTGGATACCAAATGATGAACCATGTAGTCCTCCTGATGGACCAACCCATCAGATTTGTGATGAATGAAAATAAAGAGGTTTTGGCTGTCAAAGAAAATGTATGCCATGTCAATGCGCTCATGTGGATGGAAATGCCTACTGGTTTTATCAGTTATTATTATTATTTTTGATCGGAAAGGAGGATATTCATTAAAAAGAGAAAGTACTTAAGAAGGGTACTTCGATCCAATTAACTATTATTATTTTATTACTATTTATTTTTTTCTTTTTTTTCCTCTTTTAGACAGGTTCAACTTAGACTCGAATTTCAATTTACCGACATCCCTCACTAGACTGTCACCTCTGACACTATCCACAAGGAGAGGGGATTAACATGAGAATTATAGTACTGGAATTTGAGTTTTCGTCCTCTCACTCACAAGCAGAAAGAGGGTATAATGAACTCCATATTGAGTTCTGCATCTCATTAGTATCTATTAAGCCAGAATAGATAAAATCCGATACTTACTATTCAATATCTGAACTGAGCCATATGAAAACGCATTTAGTTGAGCTAGAGATGTACATTTTTGTGTTTCTAAGTTTTGTTTCTTTTCCTAAACATGGTTGTGGTTGCACTCTGTGTCTATATGCTATGTACGCACGCGTGCCTGTCATGTGTGTTGTGAGATTTATGCTTTCCTGCCCTGTGTCTTGAACTCTTTTTTTTTTTTATCGGTCAAGTGGTGTCTTGAACTCTGGATGGCTTTTTTGCATTCATTACCTTACACTCCATGCTGTATGCATGTCTTTGCCTTTTCTGCTTGAACTTCATCTCAATTTGTTTACACCTATATTGTTTTTATATATCTTTGCAGTAGAATAGATGAACTTTTCTGCTGCTTTGGGTGTTCAATCAAGTTTTGCCAAGTATTCATGTCTCTACTACAACTGAGTCCTACCAAACAACTGAGAAATTTGATGAATAGAAGAAATTGTTGTATCTGCAACAATAAAAATACCGAAACAGAAGAAATTAAATTTAAAATAAAATCTCTGAACTGAAACACTGATTTGCACACAAAGGACAGAGCCACCTGCTCAGCAAATTGTCCTTAACACAATAGTCCGCGGGTACTCCTCATGAATGAGAGATGCTATACCCCCATAGCGAAGATGTATCCAGGATAGAACTTCTTGTTATGATTTTTATAAGCACAATACAAATCACCCACCCAACGAACTCAACAACAATAGAAGAAGGAAGGAAATAAACAAGCAAAGCGCATAGCAAAGCAAGAAGAGGGGAAAAGAGCTAGGGATAGTAGCCTGCTCTGGGATGAGTTGAAATGAAGAAGTTGGTTTTCTTTTATAGGCAGAGAGAAGAGAATAACAGTAATGACAATTTAATGAGAATCAATTCCGTGCATGGAGCACGAACATAAATTGTTAAACGGAATTAAAACGGGAAAATTTAAATCAATTCAAATTCAGCCTTTACTGCCAACAAATTTTTTTTTTGGTAAGCAAAATATATTCCGTCGGGTCAGACGCCCCCATTAAGAAAATTTATTTGAAAATTATATCAAAAGAATTTTTTCCAAAAAGATAAGTCTTGGTTGACCCACACCCACACACGAACCCGAGCCCGGCCCGCCCGACCGGACGACGGCGTGCTTCGGTGCGAAGCACCGCGCGTGTGTGAAATGTGTGGTTGCACCAACTAGCCCATAGCCTAAGTCCTCTCCCTCACACAAAAGTGTGTTGACCCCAAGGGGCCACTCTTAAATACAATCTTAGTAATATGGAGAGGCAACATCTTTAGTTTCTCCTATGTGGGACTAAAGGTTTCATTCACAAATAATAAAAATGAGCTAGTGTCCTTAGAGCAACCACAGTGGGCAGAGAAAATGACGGACCAAACCCATAATTGGTCTTTGGTCCGTCCAAATGAAGATTAGTGGGGCGAGTATAAATGGTCTTTGGTCCACTTTCTGCACAGTTCAGGACCAAAAATGGTCCGAGAACTGGACCAAACGAGGTTATAGTCGAGCGTTGCGCTAGATGTCCGTCTCGTGCTAGGCGTTGTGCTAGGTCTCCGTCTGGTGGAAGGCATAACGCTAGACTTACGTTTCATTTATCGGGCGTTAACCAAAACTACGCCTGATGAAGCATTCACCTAACCTTGCGTCCAGTGGAGCGTTACGGTAGGAGCACGCCCAATGAGAGGTGTTACCAAATCAACGCCCAAATCAAGCGTATGTCCACGTCTCCACCTAAGTGTGGGCGTATGTCTATAGCTCCGCCTTCTTCAAGCGTGCGTTTATGGCTCCGCCTGGTTGTGGGGCGTTACTCTGGGCGAGCGCCTATCCAAGTAGCCGTTGAGAGTTGGTTACCGTTGATCAACGACTATATTTTGGTTTTTATTTTGATATACCTATAAATCAATTTATACCTTTCGTTCCCATTTCAAAACCACACCTTTCACATTTCAAATAACCTAATATAAAAATTATTTTTATCTCTCCTTTTCATAATTATGGCTTACGAAAATATTAGTATTAATGCAGAGAATTTTACCATAGAGGAGATTTATCCCTATGTCGAAACATAATATTATATTATCCAACAACGGGTCATGAACGTCGGATGAATGGTCCAATGAGCATGGAATGGTCAGAACATATTCATGCTAACTTTTGTAATGAAACCGGTAACCCCGATAACCGTAACAGAGCATGCCTTTTTTGTCGATTTCAGGAAATAGGTAGGGAAGTACTACAATTTTCCACTTTAACCGCTAAGGTGAATAAAAGAAGAGTTAGGAATGAAACTGATGATGAGGTTGTTGCCAGATCTCTGGAGGAATGGAGAAGATGGAAAAGTTCAGATTTCAGGTACCAACCTCACTTCGAGATCTTAAGGGTGATGGAAAAATACAACCCTTTTGTGTTGATTGTTCTTCGAAGATGTTTAGATCGTCATCTAGAGCATCATAGACCTGTTGAAGGTTTGATTATAGGTTCTATGGGTATATCTCTTTGTAAACCCCCACGAGACATAACTCGTCCGTTGGGGCCACCTAATGGTTTACAGGCTTGTTGCACGTGCTAAGTGCAACCGCGACTCCTACGAAAATGAGATATCTTGGCGTCGTCATTGTCTTTTTTAGTAGGTTGACCATCCTTTGTAGAGGATATGACCACACTAAATTTATAATGATGACTCTTTACCAAAAAATACCCACTCCTCTGTCCAATTTTACATAGATGTCGTAATTCTTTTTGAAAATCATAAATGACGATTGTCGAAAGTTATCAGAGTCGTTATGGTTTTACAATACGATCATGCCAACCCTAGAAACAGTTATTGTGAATTTTGAATTTGTAAAATATGGTTGACTAACCCAATGACTATTTTTTTGAAAAACTAGTCGTTGGTAATTAAACACTATAAAAGGAAGATATCCCTTTCAAGGTGATTCTCATTCTCACCTATCCCTTTCATTCTTAATCTCCCCTATCACTTTCAATCTCATTCTCATTTTCCAACTCATTCTCACCCGACCCTTTCAAGCACTAAATATGGTAACTCCATAAACTAATGATGAAGATGTTGCCATTGTTAGATCGTGCGTTACGATCACAAAGCAAGACTACGATAGAGCGTACATTATCCAAAGTAACGAAGTCGTTAATGAAGACATCATGGATCAGACATACGATTCTTGGTGGAAGCGTTTGTTTGATATTTTTGTAGGATTAGACGGAAATCAAAATTGCAGGACGTTCAAATTCATTAAGATAACGTTTGAGAAGTTGTTTCAACGATTGGAAGCTTTGAAACAGGAAATAAAAGTTATAAAAGAAGCTCATCCCACCGAATCTAGTGCGACAAGAGTAAGTATGTCAATTAATAAGTTGTTCATTAAAAATAGTTTCCAAATATACAAACTTATAATTGATTTATTTTTTTCAGTGGGTGATAGCTCTCAACAAATATGAAACTATCCATGGGAAGACGTTTAGGCATGAGGATTGCTATCACATTTTGGAAGAAAATACCTATGATTTCAACCTATATGATCAAGTGTTTAAGTGTAATCTAATGATTTATTGTATTTCATTTCCTTTAATGTTACGCGATGTATGTCTTTTCGATTCAATGAAATGATTTTACATTCAATTGTTTTACAAAATCAATTAACTAATCTATCACATATTTGGACTAATTAAATGGGGAAATTTAGCCATTTATTAAAATATATTGATAATACAACAGATAAAAAGTAGACCTAAACTCACTTTTACAGGCATCGCGGCTGCACTCAGCATGTGCAACAAGCCTTTAAACCCCTAGGTGTTCCTAGCGGCCGAGCGGTGTCTCGGGCGGGTTTACAAGAGATTTAACCAGAAAACCTATCCGCAGGATTTAGATATTCTTATTCCTCACCAAAATCTGACCATAAATGTTCGATCAAATCATTTTGTAAACGAATATGAGTATCTTTGTCGTGTATTGCACGTCAGCGTTGGTCAACTGTCATTCTCGAAAGTTCAGAAGTATTTTGTCTCGAAATATTTATTGTTGCATGGTGGCTGCGTTGTTCATATTCATGTGGCCAATCATCGGGTAAACGCTCATCCTCTACTATCATATTATGTAAAATGATAACAGTTTTCATGATATGTGCAAGTACGTCTGGATTCCACATTCTTGTAGGTTGCTTGACGATGGCGAATCGATTTTGCAGTACCCCAAAGGCTCGCTCTACATCTTTTCAGAAACCCTCTTGCATTGCTGAAATTTTTTGTTTCTTCTGGGAATCTGGATGTTTAATAGACATCACAATAATAGCAATCTCTGGGTATATTCCATCACCAAGGTAATAACCCATATCATATTGATGTCCGTTGACAACAAAGTTCACAGGGGGTGCTTTCCCGTTGATAAGCTTTTTAAAAATATAAGAACGGTTCATCACATTAATATCATTGTTAGAACCAGGCATACCAAAAAATGCATGTCAAAACCAGAGATCATATGACACCACTGCCTCCAGCACAATACTTTCACTCCCTTTGTACGCAGTGTAAGCACCTGATTCCGCCGATGGGCATTTATCCCATTTCCAATGCATGCAATCTACACTACCTAGCATCCCTTGAAATCCCTATCCTTGTTCTCATTAAGAAGCAGTTCAACATCACGCTCAATTGGTGTGCGCAAATATTCTTTCTCATACAAATGCACAATCGTCTTACAAAACCTACGAGTTGCTTCCAAAACAGTGGTTTCTCCGATCCGTAAGTACTCATCATCGGCCGCACATCCACAAGCTAACATTCGTATTGCTGAGGTAACTTTTTGATGAGGGGTTAATCCAGGAACGCCACAAGCTTCTTTTTTTTTGAACAAAATTATTATTTACAGCTACGACATCTCCCATTATACGATTGAAAAATTCACGTCGCATTCTAAATCTTCTACGAAATACATTAGGTGGAAACGTCGGGTTTCTGCAAAAGTAAGATTTCCAGAGAAGTTTTGCACCCGCATCACGCTCTCTTGTTATTTGGATACGAGTATGTGGCCAGTTCATACTTGAAACAATCAATCCCGCAGTGAATGCTTGTTTAATTTGGCTCAATGCAACTAAATCTTCGTCTGATGAGTACAAACTATTGTTATCATCATCACCAGATGAAGAATAAGAAGAAGAAGATGAAAGAGGAGGAATAGAAGAACAAGAAGCATAGTAGTGATTGTTATTCTCATAGTATGCCATTGGTTGGTGATGTTTGTGGTTTTGGTGTGTATACTTGGAGAATCGAGTGGTCAATTTATAAGCATATTCAGATAAGTCTTTGAGTTTTGATATGACCAAGCACGCTTGGGATTTTAAAATTTAACACAGTTGAGGCAAGTGGGGTGAACAGACGCATCAAAGATAAGAAGTGTCGGTTGACAAGACAAGACCAATCAGAAAAAACGACAAAGGAAAAAAATTAAATATCCTTTTGAAATGACAATACAAAACAGATATAAAGGACAAAGAAAAGATAAGAAGTGTCGGTTGAGAAGACAAGACCAAGCAGAAAAAACGACAAGGGAAAAAATAAATATCTTTTTGAAATGACAATATAAAACATATATAAAGGACAAAGGAAAGAATATTAATATTTTTGCAGATGAAAACACAAAGCAGGTAAAACATAACGCAAATGTAAGAAAAGTCTTTTGAAATGACAATTCAAATCTGACAAAAGATATATCAAAGAAAAAAATATCTGTTCAACTGACAATTCAATGCAAATGAATTACTACCCTTCCGTATCTTGATTCCCGGACGCCGAGCGCGGGGGCATAAAGGGAGACAAAGATGATCTGTATGTGTAGTTACTTGATTGCGTTGTTGATGATGATCCCTGACCCATAGTATTCCCCATTTGTGATGGCAAAGTTTGAGAGAAAGTGCCAAACCTAATGGGTGGTTTTTGTTGATGAAAATGGGCCAACTGTAACTCCAAATTGTTGATGTGAGTTTGTTGACCCCGTATTTCTTCATCTTTTGTTATTATAAACTCCATACTCTCCTTTGTTTCATTTAACGTAAACGTACGAAACTCTTGAGTAAAATCAGCATATTGTTGAACCAAACCATAAGGGCTCCCATCCAATGTCCAAGGGCCGGGCATAGGCAGAATCCTTTCCATTCTTCGGTTATGTATGGAAATATAGAAATAAAATGACAACAATTTTGGGTATTCACTTCTCCCAATAACGAAAAAGTGTATCATGTCTGGCTCTAACTGGGGTTTCTTCGGCTTAAAAGCTAAAGCTTGCGCGTCGTTATCAGTATCTGTTTTAGACCATATGAATAGTAGAATATGATCTTTGCATTATGAAATTGAACTCTATGGAAATAACATGGGTCTTTCTTTGCAGACTTAGCTCACGGCCTTAGAGATTGAATGCCTTATCCCTCAAGTTCCATTCCCTTTCGACAAACGACTCACACCCAAGTTACATAACTTTGGGTCCACTATCCCGATCAGTATTTTCCTACCCCTTGAGGTAAAGGAAAGGTCCTTCCCTTTTGGTCCAGTTGTGGGTGAGGAGGGATTCGAACCCCCCGCTATTAACAAAGACGTTCACTTCTTAAAATATCCTATATATGTAGGTGGAAACAGAGGTAGGGACTTTTCCAATGCGATAAAGTAACATAATATATTTTTTTCTTTGATAAAGGGGTTTTTCCATGGGTTTTCCTTCTACCTATTCCAATGCCACTTTCCTTACAACAGGCGCTTTTCCTACTCCCTGAACAACCTCGAAACAAAAAAGACTATACTACCTTTAGAACCTATACATGTTCGGGGTACATATCCTTTCAGGCCCTGGAAATTAAGATCACATTAGACTTAGACTCTTAACCGGCGGACTAAATCCCTGACCCCTTCCCTTACTCCTTTGATTAGATACCAATTGACTTCCCGGGCGAGGTTCTATCTTTTCCTTGTTTGACTTCCCGACGAGATATGAGCAAGATATGCGGAAGATGGGAGTGCTTGACTCCTCCTGTCCCAATTCACGAAATAATTTCATCTCTGGACAGCGTCATTGTGGTAAAGGTCGTAATGCCAGAGGCATCATATCGCAAGTCATAGAGGGGGAAGTCATAAGCGTCTATACCGTAAAATAG
>JAJJMC010031477.1:3662485-3765203 GCA_023531435.1 Papaver californicum | reverse complement strand
CGCAAGTCATAGAGGGGGAAGTCATAAGCGTCTATACCGTAAAATAGATTTTCGACGGAATGAAAAAGACATATCTGGTAGAATCGTAACCATAGAATACGACCCCAACCGAAATACATACATTTGTCGCATACACTATGGGGATGGTGAGAAGAGATATATTTTACATCCCAGAGGGGCTACTTCGACCTGTTATGAAAAAATGAAATCACTTTCTCACCCATTTTTATATACAAAAAAATACAGTGGTTTGTTGTATACTTACGTTTGACAATTGTTGTTGAGGCGAAATGGGTACATGTTCATCAGGTTCTTAGATGTTGTGTTAATACAGTCACCAGAATAACCGTATGTTTCAACCTCCCAATCGACTTTTATGGCATATTTCTGCAAGTTAGTTACATGTCTCCAATACTCCATATACAAATCATACGTAACAACATGCACTAATTGTCTTGCAGGGACCAGTTCGTTTTCCCTCATCTCGTTAGCTTCGTCATTGTTCAGGTTGTTAATACGAGTAGGCGGGTTGCTGGGAACGCCCTATGTTTCATGGTATTGCCTCCAACACCGTTCTCCGAGATACAAGTTATTCCGTGAAAATAAAATAACTATCAACAAATATCACCAACCTAAATTCAAAGAAAATAAAAAACAATCATATGGAAATAAATTATCAACTCACAGTGCCTACCCGAGTGAATATAACCCTTTTCTTTGAGAGCGCTATTGCTTTCCGTCCAATATCAGTTTCCAGGACTAAGATCGCGAATTCCCACGGTTGCCAGGTCACATCGTCTACAGACAACTGGTTAAGAAAAGTCCTTAAAAGAACGATATCAATACTCTTCCTTCGTGTACCCTTCCACTGAGAACTTCTAGGCCACACTGCTTCACTTTCACTCGTTGGGTTCTTTGGTCGACTGATAGACACATTTTAGTGTCTAAATTACACCTTAATTTCTAGTGAGTTAGTATTCGATTTTGTGTCTATTATGTGTTTTTATGCTTTTGTAGGTACATTAGAAGAATAAAGATTTGTGGAAAAATTGGCTCAAAAAGTGTTCAAGGCACCCGGGAAAATGGATCAAGGCACCCACACTTTGGATTGGGGCACCCTTGGATCGGGCTGAGCTGGATCGGGTCAACCCAGCGGGTCAACCAGGCGAGTCAACCCAGCGAGCTGGATTGGGCCGAGTCACCGAGTTGACTCATCGGGGTTCAACTGTTTGAACTGGTCGTGATAATCTTAAGTGATTCGCAAGATATTTTGCTTCTAGATTGTTCCAACATTGATAGTCATCTCACGCAAGTCTTAAACAGCAAAAAAATCCCGTGAAATCAGCTCGGAAATCATGTATTTGGCCGGAATTGTGTTTCGATTCGGATTGAGATTTGTGGGTTGTTTTAGAGAGTTCTATTAGGTTTAGAACTCTCTCTAGGGTTTCTACTACCTATATAAACCAAGAGAAGCCAATAAAATCGAGAACAAAATCTGAGAGAAGAAAATAGAAAATTCCGGTGAAGCTCCGTCAACGTCCGGTCAACTGCTACTGCACCGGCCGGCTGTTCTTCACCCATCACTGCCGGAGAAGAAGACTCAGCAACACTTACAGCTGTTGCTGATTTGAAATTTCCTGTTGTCTATTGCTTCAATCGCTGTGTTGCTTAAAACTCTCCTGTAACAGCTGAACCATCTCTTGTAACGCATATAAGCGTATCACATCAGCTGTTACAGCGTTATTCACCTTTGTAATTGATATTTTGAGCAATGAAATCAACTTTTGAGCAAGTTTTCTTCACCATGAGCTAAGTCTATTTACTGGGATCATGGATAAGGTAATTTTCTCAATTTTATGTGATTTAATTATTTTCTAATAATTATTTATAATTCTTTTATTATTAGAATTGCATAGTTTTATATAGTAAAAACGGTTTTCTTTCAACAGTTGTGCTTTTGCTTGATGGATTATGCTTGGTTAATTAATTTTGATAGTCCATGCTTGTGATTTACCTCTGTTTGTTAGCATAAAAAAACCAATTTTGGCAATTACTTGTGCTTCAATTAATTTAAAAAGAATTATCTTATTAATCACATAGGTTGTTAGAATTACCTGGTTCCTGATTCCTGTTACTTTTAAAATTATTCAAAAATCATATTTAGGTTATTTAGTCTTTTTCTTACTCCTGGAATTTTCTAGAATTAATTAAAATCATTATTTTCTAAAATCATTACCTTTACAAGTTCGAGAATCGAACCACTTTATTTACCACTTCTAAAATTACATCATCGACATATGCCCAGATATTCGTACCCCAAAACTAGAATGTGAAGACAACCAACGAGATAAATAAATTAGCAAGAAATAAACATTTAAAAGAAATAACAATTAGACTAAGAAATTTACCTCCAATATTTGGAAGGGTCTGGCTAGTGACTTTTGTCCCCTCCCAGAAGGGGTGAGTCCGGAATACAATTTTGCAAATGCAGCACTACCACAGTTATAATTGACAACTGCATTTAGATCCTCAAAAGCAGCTAACCATCCAGCATCAATGTAGTTTTTTGTATTTGAAAAGAAAAATTAACCCAAAATATACATACAAAAGGCTCCGGCCACTCTATCAGCAAGTATGCTATCATCGTTAACCGCAACCAACGTTCCGGGCTCAAAATATGTGCTAAAAAATGCAACCGTAATTGCATCTGAAACCCACTGGTTGGTAATATGTTCTCTCTTACAAACCTCACTATCTTTAATTTCAGGAAAAACATGCGCCCGGACATATTCAAATTGGTACTTCGCCGAGTCATACGGAATAACACTAACAATACCGATACTTAATCCTGTCAGCATTACCCCAATCAAGCAGTGTGAACCGAATCTCACCAAAGGAGAAGTGAAAAGTGTTTGTGGTATCCCAAAAACGCTCAACAATGTAGTCAATCAATGCATGTGATGAATCTACTACATCTATGGTAAGTAAACGGTCTCATCCTGCCTTTTCAATAATGTATTTTACCCTAGGGATGTGTTTAGTAATACCTCAATAGGTCTGAGTGACCGATTTGAGGGAACCACGATATAAATACTTGAATTTTGTATCGGTTGAAGATGTAATATTGGTCGATGCGTGACCCTGAGCGTCTTCCACAACAGTATAGTTCACCAACCCTGGAACAACGACCATTTCTTCAGTACTTGGGTCTACTTCTGGATCCTCAACAGTTTTAACCTTTTTGTTCCTCTTTTTTCGACCAACGAATCTCGACGTCACATTGCTCAACATCTGCGCAAACAGTACATACAAGTTTCAAAATCAAGAGTAATCTTCACAATGCACAAATATAAAACTCTATATTAATCAATAAATCCACAAAAATAATAATTTCATCATTACAAAAGTAATTATCTAATTAGATAATCAAATGTACCAACATACAAAAATCAACCAAATTACAAAATTCATGATTCACAAAATAGTCCACTACTAATCAAATCATCAATTGTACAAAAATCATCATAATTCCCCAATTCTATAATTCCATAAGCATTCATTATCTTCTCAACATAAATTTTCCTAATTCCAAAATTTAAAAGACAATCAAGTCAATTAATCATAAAATTAACCACAATCCAACTCAAATTAACCAACAACTTAATCAATTCTAACTTCAATTCAAAAAATTCTCATCAATTTTTTATACCCAATTTATAAATTCCATAAACCCTAGAAATAAACACTAGAAATATACCCAATTCCAAAATTATAATTTCTAAAACTAAATATGTCTAATTCATAATCATATGTATAATCTTACAACATATGTATATACAAATTTAATTAACAAAACATTAACCTAAATCATAATCTAAACCTATGAAATCAATTAAAATTTATATCAAAGTTTAAATTTATTACCTTGTTTTCTTTGAAATAATCCTAACTTTTAGATTACTTGTATCAAATCTTCCAAGCTTTTGTAATTTGAAAAGAGGTTGAGCTTGATTTGGAGGGAGAAGTGGGTTGAGTGGTAGGCAGCTCCCTTGGAGTGCGTCTCTTTTTCTGTTGTGAGGCTTTAGGAGAAAACGAAGGTGCGGAGTGGGAGAAGAGAGCTGTGCGGGTAACCAAGAGAATGCTCACCCATCAGGCGCTCACCCAGCCGTCCGCCTGGTGAGACGCGCGTTCGGCTAGGGAAGCGCCTGATAAACCAGGTGGATGGATAAGCGTGCACCCGTCTCAGCATTCCCATGTACTAGCTGCACGTGTTAGAAAAATTGCGGGTGTTTGTCTATGTTTCCTCCCCATCAGTCGTTCGGCCAAGTGAGCGCCCGTCTCTGGGGCGTGCTTCTATGGGTGCGTCTATCATCAGGCGTTCTTTTGGATTACGCCTGTCATCGAGCGTTCATCAAATTTCTGCCCCAGCCAAACGTATTCATAGGCATACGCCCGTTTCAAAAGACGTTACCTTAGACAACCGCCCAACTACAGGCGCTACCTTACACAAACGCTCGATCAAATTTACTCGTGCACCCGCTGCGTTTGAGGCGGACCAAAGAGTAAATTTTTTACTCTTTGGTCGTTTGATATGCTATGCCCACTGCGGTTGCTCTTAATGACCCCTTGGTTCTAAGTTCCAATCAATCCAAGACCAAAAACAAAACACATAAAATCATTTTCTCCAACAAAAATTGATATGCTTGTTATAGACGTAGTCTTCAAGATGGACGAATGATTCACAATGGTGGCTGAGGCTATGGCAATATTTTTGTTTGTTCATTCCAGTAACTAGTCACTGTATTTGGGATGTTACTCAAGAGAGTGTTGTCTATCTAGGCAAAATCTGAACGAATGAGACCTTGAGAATCTAGAGAAGTTGAGATAATTGTTGGATCCAGGCCCAACTGTTTTGTATTATTATTTCAAGAACGATTTCTTGGGGACCCTCTTAATTTGTGGGACCATCCCACCGTTTTGCTAAGGTCGTTAGGAAGTATTTCTTAGCCCCATATCCATATAATTTTAGTAATGACCAAATTCCCTTATCTAATTAAATTTAGTTAAATTAGTTGATTCGTTTTATACTCCCTCAGCCCCATTTTAGATGATGGGGAAGGGTTTTTTTCAAGTCCCATATTAGATGAAGGTTTTTATATTTTTACCAAATATTTCTTATTTGTCCCTGCATTGGAATCAGACACTAGAAACAAGGAACAAAAAACTAGGAGATTTAAATATATTAAGAATTAATATTAAGGGGTATAAATGGAGAAAATTTAGTCTCTCTCATTTTTCTTAATCTGCGTCAAAATACATAAACCTTCAACTAAACTGGGACGGAGGGAGTATTAGATTTGATAAAACATTTATAGTAGATAATTAGAATTATTGCGAGGGAGAAGAAGAGTTTTTGAAAAAAAGAACTTGAAACCTAGGTTTGATGATTCTTAAATTTAAAATGAATGACTCTTGTGCAAACTAGGAGGAATTTGAACGTTTAAATCATAGAAGAAATAAATTATTCGTCAATCTTCACAACAATCCGGTAATGGATGATTTGTTAGATGATGAATGTGTTCTTTCTCAAACCCAATCTCAACCCCAAAATTAGTGTTTTTACGAGATTAACAAGGCCACAACGAAGAATATGAAGATTATAATGTTTGGGATACTCGGGTATACTTGTTAATGTGTTTTTGTTGCTTGGATTGGCTTAAACTTGATGAAAATATAAACTTTTATGGCTAGGAAAATGAAAATCAATAGAAAGTTTTGTTAGGTCGATAAAAGTTCGGCTAGGAAAATGAAGAACATTGGAGAAAGTTCGGTTAGGTCGATAAAAATTGTGCTAGGAAAATGAAAAACAGTAGAAAGTTCGGCTAGGTCGATAAAAGTTCGGTTAGCAAAATGAAGATCAATAGAAAGTTCGGTTAGGAAAAAAAAAATCTTCCCAACCGAACTGTTCTTAATGTTCTTCCTAAATTGAAAGTTCGGTCAGCTTGCTAGGTTTTTTTAAAAATGTTCTTAACCGAACTTTACACTGAAACCACTTCTTAAACCCATATTTTTATGATTTCAACTCGAATTAAGAATCAAAAACATATAAAAAAAAATGGTTTTCTCAGGAATTACCTTCTAATGTAATTCATTTACGAATCGACGATTAATAGTTTGGAAGATGAAGGGGGAAAAGAGGAGAAGGATTTTTTTTTTGATAATTCGATTAGGTGAAGAGAAGAAGGATTTGAATAAAATATGTTTAGGTTTAAGATTAGTATTAGTATATGTTTAGGTTTAGATGGTTATTAGATTAGGATAAGTTTAATAAAGGATAACTTAAACATTTCTTCCCATTAGGACACATCTTAGCTTTGTCAGACGGATGAGCTAAGTACAGAAGGGTCCCCTCAAATTTTGAGGTGTCCCCAAAAAATCGTTCAATTTCAATGCAGGCACAAATTGTGAAACTGTTACAACACAATGCTAGACACTTGGGCATCTCGGGCTCCCTTTATTGCAGATATAATGTGGCTCAAAGATGTACCTCCCTAGGTTTTCATCATGTGTTGGGAAGTCTTTCAAAACTCACTACCAACTCTCAGGATGCTGCAGTATCAACATTCAAACTCAAATTGCAAATTCTGCAAAATCAGTTAAATATATCTTTGTGCATTGTGCTTTCTCCTAGGATGTTTAGAATTATATTTTAAGAGCCTTCAAGGTTCATCAAAAATTTCCTATCTCTGGAGACTTGACAAGATGAAAGACGAACAACCAAAATATAAGTGACATCAGCAGAATGTATAACATGAACTTGTGAAATACTTTCCTGAGCTTGAGTTAGCTTCAGCCATAAGACGCCCCCCAGCAATGTTTCGACAACCCTCGGTCGCATACATTAATATCCCAGAAATGGATCTGCCCACTCTAATGTACTCTAAGAACATCATGTCTATGTCACTATGTGAGAACATTTCTGTAATGATCCGACCTTCCACCGATACTCAAGCCCAGATCTCCACACGTTCCCTACTACCTATGAGACTAATACCTGGAACACCCCGTCCAGCGTACTCTCTCACCCTTGGCAGGTGACCCGTCGTCGGTTCTGATACCACTTTGTAATGACCCGACCTTCCACCGATATTGTTCCCCACTTAGCCATTGCGGTCATCCGGCAGTGTGGGGTTTTCTACGGTCACCGCTGCGGTCATCCAGCAGCAGCTTCCCAGGAGGTTACCCATCCCTGGATTACTTCCGCCCGAGCACGCTTAATTGTAGAGCTTTTTCCCAACTCTGAGCCAGTTGTGCTGAAAAGGCCTCGGTGTTAGGAAAGGATAAACCATTACCTATATTCCATTCGTCGAACCCTACCTGCCGAATTGGGGTATTATAATACCACCACCTTAAATTGGAGCCGTCATCGGCTCCGGAATATATTCTAGCCCAGATCTCCGACGTTCCCTACCACCTATGAGACCAATACCTGAAACACCCCGTCCAACGTACTCTCTCACCCTTGGTAGATGACCCGTCGTGGCTCTGATACCACTTTGTAATGACCCGACCTTCCACCGATACTGTCCCCACTTAGCCACTGCGGTCATCCGGCAGTGTGGGATTTTCTACGGGCACCGCTGCGGTCATCCAACAGCAGCTTCCCAGGAGGTCACCCATCCCTAGATTACTCCCGTCCGAGCACGCTTAACTGCAGAGCTTTTTATCAACTCTGGAGCCAACTGTGCTGAAAAGGCCTCGGTGTAAGGAAAGGATAAACCGTTACTTACATTCCGAATCGGGGTATTATAATTTCATTTCAATATCCTAGTGTGGAGGAAGAGTGTTATTTAAAAGGAAAGTTTTTCTTAAAAAAATGGTCTGGCCGGGGTTCGAACTACCGACCTCAAGGAAAAAAATTGATTTTTCATTTGATATGGATGTTCTTTGATAGCTAGTTTGAGCACACTTTTTGAGCATAAATTCAGCCTATGGTTGTGTCATCCTCTACGATTAGATCAGATTAGATTTAGAATCTGGTTGTGCGTTATCTTTGCACTGGAAATCAAATTTTTTGATCTCCATCTATTATTTAATTCACTTGGGGTCTCTGTCTAAGCCATCTTCTTTCTTCTTTCTTCTTTTTTCCTTCCTGGTGCTGTCTTTTTCTTTTTTCGTTCCTGGTGCTGCCTTTGGTCTCAGTTGTTGCTGCTTTGTATCCCTCCAGTTGTTAATCAAAATAAAAAATAGAAATGTTGCACTTTTTTTTGTTTGTTTCTTCTTCTATGGTTGACCGGTTGATGTGTTCTGGGATATGTTGACGTGTGCCCTTTGATAAATCAAGAGTCAGAAGCAACGTACTGCTCTTTTGTCTCGGTCCATCTTACATTTCACGCCTTGGTGACATCCTGGTTAAACTTCAAATCATATCAGGATCACAAAAAAGAAATATCATTTAATCAAACCAAAATAGAGCGCCAGTAGTAATCATTTGAGAAAAAAAAATTTAATAAGTTGGTCCTTGTCTTTTTTGCTCTATCCAGTGAAAACTTACACGTACAAAGCCAGAAGTGAGAGACCAGAAATGAAAACTTACACATACACGATGCGCTTTTGACTCTGTCTTTAACTGGACATCAGAACAGTGAAAGAATCAATCAATCTACAACACCTTTCGACGAAGACTCTTTCGACGAAGACTCTACCGTGATGTTCAAACCTCCTAAATTAAATGTTTAAAAAATCAATTTATCATTTAGGAAATTCATAATAATTCAAAATAGATAAAGTATATTATTTGAGAGGTATATGGAAATTGGCCTTAGAGTGGTTATATATAATAACAAAATACAATGCATGAAGGCCTTCAACAAAGTTCACGCTCCTTGCTAAATGAATATTGTATATGAAAAGGGGTGATACATGAATATGGTACAAAAACCACCAAATTATTGAGAAAAGGGTTCCGTTGCACAATGTGAAAACCGTGATCCGCAGTGCATGCATAGATCCGTTAGTGCCAAGATTATGCTTAGGCAGGTAGAGATGCTCGCAGCCTCTGCAGCAAAAAGGCTGAAATAGAAGGTCGAACTATGCATCTTGTTTATGCCAAAATTCTCATCAGCAAAAACAACCAATGATTTGTCAAAAGATCTAGACTAAAATCCTTACCATACATTTTGTTACACTATATCACCTTAACATTCAAATCAAGACATATAAGCACATCAATCATGAAGAAAATTAAAGAACAACAATTCACCAAATTGGACATTCTATTAGAATTATATCTATCAAGTTCAAGATCTTTACAAGTATGGAAAAAAAGTGTATTCATACATCAATAATTTCACACTACATCACTCTATAAATACATACCTAATAGCTTTCCTTTGATTCCAGTATTTTTCCTTAGTCTTTTTCCCTTTTAATTTTTCTGACCCCTTCTCTGATGAATGAACTTCTCTATTTATAGGTCGTTCAATGAGTCCCTCTTTTTTTCCTCTCTGTCTATCCTTTATGTTTGATGAGTCATGTTTTCCCGATCTTGTCTGTCAATTTATTGATTATCGTTCCATTGTATTCTTTTGGTCCGATACCTCTTGTCCCGTTATTTCTTTGAGTTCTCTTTATTTTAAGATTATCTTTGGATCAGGATCATCGTACGGTTGACAGGCAGTTTCTTGCTTATACATTGTCATGCTTTCATCTTTTTGGCCCGTAACCTTATATTATTGACACATGTCTTTCGTATTCTATGAGTCATCCTCTTCCCGATCATCGGTGTCAGTCATACAGCTAATTTTATCTAACTAATTAATGCTCTCACTTTCCCGCTCCATACGCATTTAATGCTCTTGCTTTCCCGTACCATTCGCATTTAATGCTTCTTACTTCGATCAGAACACTACTACTTTTCCGATCTTACGTGTCGATCATGCAATGATATTTTCAGTCTTTTACATCTGTTATCCACTCGAACTTTTATAAGACTTTGATTGTGTGTTTCTCGCTCTTTTATAAATCTCTGTTTCTTTGCCTAATCGTTTGACATGTATCATTTTGACTTTTATTCCCTAACACATCTTTGACAAACACATTATAACATCTAAAAATGACCTTTCTGATAAGTTCAAAGATGACATTTTTGCACCTATCTGTGGACCCTTGGGTCCAAATATCACTAAGTTATCTAAAGCGGCATACATTACCACTAAGTTATCTAAAGCGGCATACATTATGCTATAGAAGTCTTGCAAAACATAAAAAATTTTAAGTGTAGTTACAAATATATCAAATGTGAAATTTTCTTATAGAGCATGTCATTGATTGTTACGCCAAAAGCTATAATCCCGGGTATTAAGATGAAAACATAGTCTTTTCCTTGTGCACCTATTATCAACTATATCTGCAAAAAAATTCAAGATATAGTTGACATTTTTGTACAATACACATCAGAGCTTTCCCTCCAAGATTATATGTACAGTACCATGCTGATTGCCATTATTTTCTAGCAAACTAAGAAATAAAAAAATAAAATTAGTTCAACGTATAATTATAATTGTGAATGATGTGTGGATTTTGGAGTAAGTCTTCTTATTCTTCTAAGCCTCAGGTCCCAAACAAGTTGGGATAGTAGGCTAGAAAATAAACACAAGACTTTCCAAATGGCTATCCAACTTAGTATTATTTTCGCCTTTTTATAAAGAATAGCTAATTTTCAACTAAAAAGAGTAAACACGAGGACTACCCAAACAGTCGCCCAACTACCCAAACAGTCGCCCAACTTGGTACAGAAATGTTGGAGTGACTAAATGTAGAAATTTGGTCGCAAAGAGGATGGTAAAAAACCAACCGTAGTATCATATAAACAATATATTTTGTAGATGAATTTGCTGAAGCCATAATGTAAGGAATTAGTCGTATTTGATAGCATGATAAACTGCTTATTCGTTGGGTGGTTGTTTAATGCTGGTTGAGTTGTCATACTCCAAAACTTGAGGGTGTAAGTGATCTGCCATGAAAACATACTTTCTCTGTTTATAGAAGTTGAGTTATTCATTTAAAAATTTTGATTCATAAAATTTAGTTATTTCATTAAACAAGACAATATTTTTAAATATATTTCTTATAATTTATCAAGCAACAAAACAAACATTTTTTCCATGACCTATCAATACTTGACAAGATTTAAACTTTCAGTTGAGAATGACATGACATACGAACAACGGAAAGCTATTTCAATGGGTAAATAATTATAAGATGGCAGATAGGTATATGAAACATCGGCAAGCATAATTACAAGCTTAACTACAAATTTTGGTTTTTGTAACTTTAATTGAATCTGCCCAGTACAGGGGAACCTCAGAACTAGCATTAAGATCCGGGCAACCTAAAGAAACAAGAAAGACCCAATACAAGGCAGTGATGACGGTTACCAAAGTATTTTTTTTTTATCAATTTCGGATGGCAATATGAAATGACATCGAAATTGTCAATTGTGGAAATGTATGCATTTTTTTGGTGGTTTTTCACAGTATGTTGGTGATTCAAATATTTGTGGAGATTATGCGTTAAATGCCTGTTCGAGAAGACTAAAGAAGCAACTTAAAAGTCAGGTGACAGGGACTTGAATGCCCGTGAAGACTTAAATGTCGGGAGAGGAGGCGACTCAATTGTTGGAATTGGCGATATTTAAATTGTCACATTGGTGCAATGACTTAAACGTCGGAATTGCAATTATCGGATAGTTTTAAGACTTAAATATCCTCGCATTTTTTAGGGTGACTTAAAAAAATTTGGGACGACTTATTTATACTCATCCAACAGATGTGACTATATAGTCTAATGGTAAATAAAAATACCTATTATATCATTTCACTAATAAAAGTAGAATACCTAAACTAATTTCATTTTATTTCTAACTTTTTTTCTTCTCTTCTTTTTTACTACCGATTGTGAGAACAAAAAATTCTTCTTCTTCTCTTCCTCTTGACTATCGATTGTGGGAAAAAAAAATCCTCGTGAAAATTTCAAAACCAATTCATCGTATCGTGGTTAATAGCCGTACTAAATCATCGTTGATATTTCAATCTAAAGATAGCTCGACAGAAACAAACAAGTTGTCAATCTGATAATAGTAATTGGTCAAATTTTATGGAGAGATTAAGAAACAAAGAGATTGTTGAAGTACATAGTGAAGAACACGAAGATGATGATCTAGATACGGAGACTGATTCTGACAATCATCCTCTCCAGAACTATCTAATGACTCCAATAAGGTAAGGGTTGATCATTATTTGGGTTTATATTGCTTGAATTGAATGAAATCGTCACTAGAATTTCTAGGGTTTTCGTTGAATTGGTAAGAATCGGTAGTTTCTTTGTTTAAACTCCCGATAATGAAAGAATTCATCATTTCTCAAGCACATCGACTATAATCGGTAGTTAGATTTAGTCATTAACTACCGATTGTCTTTCTGTACTAAAATTTAGGCTTAATCGGTAGTTATTTTTTTTAATCTAACTACCGATTAAATTTGATGGTTTCGATGTAGAGGAATATAGTTTTGAATCCATCGGTAGTTTCGTAAATGTTTAAAGTCCAGATTATAAAAGAATTCATCATTCCTTAAGCACATCAACTAGAATCGGTAGTTATATTTAGTCATTAACTACCGATTTTCTTTTTGTACTAAAATTTAGGCTTAATAAGGTAGTTAATTTTTTTATCTAACTACCGATTATATTAGATGGTTTCAATCGGTAGATATGTAGTAGTTGTTAACTTCCGATTAAAATATTTTAAAATTGGAAAAAATGTTAGGGCTACATCATATCGGTAGCTATGTGTGATTATTGTCTCTGGATTATATTTTCCTTACAACCTTTGATTTCTCTTTACCTAATCGGTAGATAGGTTACATATTTGACTTCCTATTCTTTTGTTATTGGTTGTTAGTTTGTTCATTTGACTACCGATTATATGTGTGTCCATAGCTTAGACTTTTATGACCCAAAATTGTTGCATAATCGAGAGATAATCTAGGACCCGAGCTACCGATTATGAACAATCGGTTGTTAGTTTGTTTATTTGAATACCGATTATATGTGTGTCCATAGCTTAGAATTTTATGACCCAAAATTGTTGCATAATCGGAAGATAATCTCGAACCCGAGCTACCGGTTATAAACAATCGGTTGATTTTTATGTACTTTTTCTACCGATTATGTAGTGATTAAACAATGTCTTACGATCTAATTGTTCTTTATTTTGTTTTTTAGGGAAAGGCGAGCTTAGCAAGCCCAAGATAAAATTGTTTCGGGGCCTCGTCATGAAGGGGGTAAGAAAGTAACAACTAGTGCAAGAAGAGAAAAGAGCGCTAGAGAAATCTCTATTATCTAAGGAACCCAACCAAGTTTACAACCAAGTGCTCCACAAGTTAGAAACCAAGAAGAAGGAGAACCAAGTGCTCCACAAGTTAGAAACCAAGGAGAATGGGAACCAAGTGCTACACAAGGAGAAGGACAAGGTACAAAGAAGGTAATTAAGAAGAAAGGAGGACACCAAGTCCCCACCTCTTTGAAGATAAAGGGTATTGAAGCAGGTCAAATCCCTGGGTTACTAAGAGATGAAGGAGATCTGTTATTTGGATAAAAAGACTCATGGGCCAAAGAAATTTATTCGTCTGAGGTAATAATTATAACACCATTCTTAAGATATTGTCTTTTTATTCATAGAAGTGTTGACGACTATTCTAATTATTCTATAATTCGTCGTGTATATTAGGATCATTCTCATGCGGCTCATCTAATCAAACCTACAGATGCACCAAGAAAAATGAAAGACTGGTTGTTTGATGGTGAGTGTGAAAGGTTCAAGCAAATTATTTATGACTCGGGGTTATCTACTGTTTCCGAGAATTCAATGTTAGAGCATGACCGGGTGTCGATATCATCCTTCCTAGAGAGAATGTATCCTGAGACCGACATCTTCCATATGCCGTTTGGAGAGATGAAGATCACCCTGATGAAATGGTGCAGATTCTTAGTCTCGCTGACCAAGGTAAAACCGTCAAGTTTGATTACGTAAAGCAGTTAAGCTGGGAACAACTTTGTTTTTACATTCAGAAGTACCTTGGTTGGGATCGAGCGACATCCGACATTGAGTTCAACCGGTGCTTTCTTACAAAACTAGACAGTTCAGCATGGTCCACTTGATGAATATGTTCAAAGGCACCAAGGATAAAGAAGAAATGAATCCAAAAGTTTAGCGACCACGAAGTGAATGCTGCAGCCACTGCATATCTCCTCTGTGTATTGGGATGTGTCATTTTCCCCAATTGTAGTGGCAACCGGGTTGACGCCAACCTTCTACAACTATTTCATGCCTTCAATAAAGTTCGTGGAAGAGTTAATAAAGGCATCGAGGGAAATAACTAGCCAAATTGCCGAGAATGTGAGCCTAATAAAGGTATTTTGGTAACTCTATTGATGCTTTGATTGTTTTTTTTTTTTTTTTCTCTTTTAAGAATCAATTTTCTTATACTTGGTTTGATATGTACACTAGACATGGATCTATGACTATTTCCCGTTCCTCGATTTGGCCAAAGAGAATCCGATATGGCAGAAAGGAACACCCATAGGAACAAAATACATATCGACAACAACCATTCAAGGTCTAAGGAGAAGCAATTGATTTCTTTGATGAGGAAATTAGACTTGATGACGTCCAAAGATGTATGCTTTGATCCATACAAGGAAGACCGAGCTAGTGGACATATAGCGGGAAGGTATGAGTTGTCGTTTTATTATGGAACCTTGTGGCACCCCACAAGATATGTTATGTACAATTCCTCGAGAGTGATGCGTCAAATCGGTTATGTACAAGAAGAACCTTGGAGTCACATGCGTGGCAAGTTCAAATTGGACGTGTAAAATTGTATATGTGGTAAGGACTCTATCACAATAGTTTACCCTGGTAACCCATCTGTTGAAGATTACAATAACTGGATGCAATATTTGATCAACAATGGGAGACCTATCCACCGAGGTGATAAATTACATCCAGGCTATATGGAATTGTACTGGGAGCATTCTCATCTTCATGTGATCCGTGAAGATAAAGGAAAGACCACCAAGGTTTTCGATTATACTTGTATCATCAAAGACAAACCTTCTGGTTATGAAAGGATGGTACGTAATGTTCTTTTATTTTGATTTTAATATTACGACTCAATATTATAGATAATAATAGTTTGATTGTTATTGCATACAAAGAATAGGTTTGCGTTTTCTCCAAAAAGATTGATAGGTGTATAAAGGCGGGAGTGCCTTTATCAATTGAGAAGCTGAAAGAGCATAAAGACCTAATGGATAACATTGATAATGAAGCTTATGCAAGTAAGTTTGGGGACAAAGCTTCGAAAAAGCCTAAGAGGCGAGCAACAAAGCCCAGTAAAAGATTTCGTGGTTCATCGAGTGCTGATGGTGAAGCCAATGTCCCTGGTGCTCGCCGTCCTCGTACTAAAACCAAAAAATCTAGAAATTAGACTGTGGTTGTCTTGTTAGAGAACATCATTTTCAATTGATTTGCAAGAAACTTGTTTCAGATTATAAGTTCTAACATCATTTTCGTACTAAAGCCAACCTAGTTTTTAAGGGGTTTTTCGGATTATAATTTCTAACATTATGTTTAATGTTAATGAATGGTTTATTTTATGGATGATGAATGAATTTTAGGTTCTTTTTGTGAATTATCGAATTATTTGCAAGAGACTCATTTTTAATAAGTAACTTTGTTGAAACTTTACATTACAATCGGTAGATAAGTGGTATGCATCACCTACCGATTAAGCTTGTTGATCCATAATCGGATGATAATTATCTACCGATTACACCTATTGATCCTAAATCAGGTGATAATTATCTACCGATTACACCTGCTGATGAAACTGCTTGGTTTCTAGACACATTTTACATTATAATCGGTAGTAAATAAAGTTTCATACACTACCGATTATGGAGTATGAAAATTTTGAATTTGGGGCAACATACACAATCGGTAATTAATAAAAAAAATTACACTACCGATTATGGAGTATAAAAATTTTGAATTTGGGGACACATACACAATCGATAGTAAATAAATTTTCTTACACTACCGATTATGATGTATGAAAATTTTCGGAATTTGAAAAATTTTCAATTTCGAATTTTGGGCGACATCTATAATCGATAGTTAATTAAGTTTCATAGACTACCGATTATGGAGTATGCGAATGTTGGAAATTTGATAATTTTTTCAATTTTGAATTTGGGGCAATATACACAATCGTTAGTAAATAAATTTTCTTAGACTACCGATTATTGAATATGAAATTTTTTAAAATTTGATAAATTTTTCAATTTCGAATTTGGGGCAACATCTATAATCGGTAGTTAATAAAGTTTCATAGACTACCGATTATGGAGTATGCGAATGTTGGAAATTTGATAGATTTTTGAATTTGAGGATACATATACAATCGGAAGTAAATAAATTTTCTTAGACTATCAATTATACCTATTGAGTACAATCGGGTGTTAATTATATACCTATTAAGATGATGGAAATGATTGGTTTTTGGACACATTTTACATTACAATCAGTAGTAAATACCTTTTCTTAGACTGCCGATTGTGGAATATAAAAATTTTCAATTTCGAATTTGGGGCAACATCTATAATCGGTAGTAAATAAAGCTTCATATACTACCTATTGTATAAATCGGAAGGTAATGGTGATCCCGATACTTCCGATTGTTTACATTCGTATGAAATTAGTGTACATATTGTCTGTACACTCTTGTTACACCAGGCCTCAACAACTCTTTTTTTTGAAAAAAAAGAGTCGTTGGGACTCTAATCTATATAAGGAGGGCGACCTCTTCTCATTTATGCACCTCCAATACATTTTAACTCTCCAACATCGAAGTAATCATCTTCAAGATTAATGGCTCAACCGTTCACGGTAGAAGAAGATTTATCTCTATGTAGGCGCTATGTGCAATTCTATCCGAGGAGAGGAGAAGAACGTAGGAAAAATGGTGTAATGAGTATGAGTTATTTGGAGAGCATTCAGGAACATTTTTACGTTGACACCGGTAACCCCAATAACCGTAATAGAGCTGATATTTTTTGTCGATTTAATTGCATAAGCAGAGAAGTTGATCCATTTGTAAATTTAACTTATCTAGTCAATCGATAACTTTTGAGGGGTGAAACTAATGATGAAGTTATAGCGAGATCTCTCAAGGAATGGCGACGATGGAAACGATCAAATTACCGTTATGAAGCTCATTTCAATATCCTTAAGGTGTTACAATTAAGTTGGCGCTACCAATGATCAAAAGAGACCATTCGACCATCCCATTCCGTCCTTTTGATCATTGCTAGCGCCAACTTAATTGTGGAAAATGAAGACAAGTTGTTGGGGTCGTCCGCCTTTATCTTAGATATGATTGCACTCGCTTTCATTACGTTCCTCATAGACTTCACCGTATCCATATCCTTTGGTTTTGGCAACCATTACGTGCCCAACAAGACTTTCCGGATCTTCGAGGTTGTGACGACCATTAGCAACTCTAAACATTTTCCATACTTTACCTTCCTTACCGTCGGGCTTACTGAAGATAATCTTAGATGGGCATCCAATCTTCTTTGAATTACCTCGATATTTCTTCTCCGTCTTCTTTACGTATTTACAATCCTTTCCCGCGTGACTCTTTCGCTCGCCACCTCTCTCATAAATCATTTCAAATCGATCAACCCTCATGCAATTATTCTGAACTACAACGTACGTTTTCAGTTTTTCGTTGTTGATAAGTCATTCCTTTGCCTCCGCCTTAATTCCAAATGTTTTAATGTGCATATAACAAAACAAATATCATAAGCCTAACCTTGTACCATACATTCTTAGAACAAGACAAGAGTGGGTAGGTAGCATACCAAATCATTTGTATAATGTAGGAAAGTATCAGGAACCTCATATGAAACATGATTAACCGATTCAACAATCTACATAAAATAGCAGTGAGTTAGACAACAAAAATCAGTAAATAATTATGTTCTCGTACTACCGATTAATGACAATCGGTAGTTAATTATATCCCCGTACTACCGATTAACAACAATCGGTAGTTAATTATGTTATCGTACTACCGATTATAGAAAGAAATCAAGACAAGTTCTATACACAAAAACAAGTATAATCAGAGGCTTAATTTGTTAAAAGACAACCGATTACAATGGAACCGGTAGATAAATTTGATCTTTAAGATACCGATTACAAAGTGCAAAAATTTTAAGTTTAATTCAATTCTAGCTACAATCAGGATCGGTAGATATGTGATTTTGCAAACCGATTCTAAATCAATAGATAAAAAATTTCACCCACTACCGATTGTGAAAGATGAAGAGTTAGAAATTTTGTAAGTTTGGAGAAGTTCATTTTTGGGGCGACAACTATAATCGATAGATAGTAATTATTCCTAAACTACCGATTATGAAATCAAAATTCGAACAAAATTCAATTGGGGAATTTGTTTAATAGGTAGTAATCATTCTTCACGAGACTACCGATTATACCATAATTTTGGCACAGGCGTGTGTAATCGATAGATATGGTACTCCATTATCTACCGATTCTGGGACGTCCATGGCATTAGATGCATGCAAAAATGATTTTTTTTTCTTAACGATCACATACAAACACATACAAAGTGGGTTTTTGAGCTTCTTAACACAATACCTGATTGTTTGATGCATTATTATCTTTATTTTGATGTGATTCATCGTTTTCTCTCGCTAAATCGTCATCTAGGTTTTCTTCCACACAAAAATTTGGATCATCCAACAAATATTCTAAATCGTCATCTCTAAACGTTATTGAACCTTTAATAATATGTTCTTCATGATGTTTCTCACCTTCTTCCTCATACTCATTCATGTTTGTTATTGATTTTAAGTAAAACCTAGTTTCCCCAAACTTCTTCTTTTTCTTCCTCTCTAACACACTCTCTATTTTTTTTTCTAAAACTATAACTCAAATAATTTTATAACACTAACTATAACCAAAATTAATTAACTAATTAATCAACATTAACTCTAATAAAACAATGACAAATTAGCCATTAAAGAAAATATATGGATAAGGGATGTGTTCGTATTACTTCTTAGTGACCTTTTTTTATTTTATTAGTCGCCCCAAATTCTTTTTGGATCGCCCTAAAAACACGAGGATATTAATTAAGGTAGATAATATAGCCTAAAATAAAAAACCAATAAACATACACGGTAGAGGGGTGGTTATGCTGAGGGTGTTGATAGTGCATCGGCAGAGCGGGCATGAGTTATAACGAGATAGCCAAGTGGAAATACAATCGGCATGGTATACATGGTTGCACGGTGTTTTTTTACCTTCTGCACGACGACCTTCGATTCCATTACAATTACGAGGTTCTTTCATACATATGGTACATACCATATCAACCATAGCAACTGTAGGCATTTTTGTTACTACGGCCAGTATTAGTGTTTAAGTCAAAAATTCCTTTTGCTAAACAAGCAATCAAACTCTTGGATACAAGTTAAATAAATGTAAACGAATAACAAAGAAACATCCTTTTAAGTAATAAAGAATCATCTTTTTTTATAAATTGTTTAAGCTCAATACAATAGATCATCTAGGTTTTGCAATTTCTGGGTTTATAATCTTTACACTTTTCCATTCAATACAGAAATTCAAACATTATACAATTACTTCCCATAGGTTCGTACCTAAAAATTTCTTCTCTTCCCTTTCTCAGGTTTTTTCTTTCTATTTTTTCCGTCCCTCCCTTTGTTGTTTGATCTTTTCTATTTATAGATCTATTTTTCTGATCGCTCTTTATACCACGTGTCATTTTCTTCAGCTTAGTCATCGATTCTGGATCAATTCTTCTCTGGGTCGATCCATCTTGTTTCGATGTATCTATCGTCCTTGTACTTTATCTTTATTTGGTGCGATCGTATAGATGACAGATCGTTCTTAACTGCTTCTTGGTTCGATACTTTATATGTCCGACACGTGTTTCCTTATCTCTTAAGACTTCTGTGGCCTCGATCATAGAGTAATTATTATAATCTGTTTTCTCGATCATTAAGATAATATAATAATAATTACCTTTTACTTTCTCGATCTTTAAAATAATAGAGTAATTATTATCTTTTACTTTCTCGATTATAAAGTAATTATTACCTTTTACTTCCTCGATCAGAAAATAATATAGTATTAATAACTTTTTGCTTTCCCGAACAGCTATCAATTAATGTTGTTTGTTTTATTCGTTGGTGTTCAGTTTTCTCGATCTTATGTGTCATTCATGCAGCTCTTCGCTCAGGAAACGTCTCATGTCTTTTCGATATTCGATATCTTTGATAGTGATCCTGTGTTTCTCACCTTTTTTAATCTAGATGCTTCTTAACTTGATCCTCTTCCACGTGTCGTGCTTCTTTAATTTACTAACAATTAGTATAGATGATGTTGAGGCAGAGAAATTCGATGTAGTCGAATAATTCTTATGATCATTCCCTGTTGATGATTCCATATCTGAAAGAGTAGGAAAATTCAAAGAGAAATCAAGCTCTGCACAATATTGGTTATCCGAGGGCAATGGATAGACATCCATTAAGATAGAGATATGAAAATGCTCAAATTGTGATGCTGAATTTTATAGTTAAGAGAGAAACATTAAAAGGTAATGAGACCGACATGATTAGTGCATGGACGTCATAGCCGACTGGAAGAATCGTTGAAATTCAGTTTTGGCATTTGCTGGGAAATCTAAGCAGAAAGAGAGAGGACAGTGCAGAATATACTGTCTGCCATACCCTAGAGCACAAAAAGGGACTAAACATATTGTTATATTTTAAGGCTTAGTTAGCGAATTATGCACGTTTGCTGGAAAGTGGCAGAATAAAATACTATTCCTTATCAGAAGCTTGGTGGCAAATCGAGTACCGGGGATTTGGTGTTTGATTATACGACGTGCCGGGATAAAATAATTGTGGAGGTAGACGGTAGATCAGTGCGAAATCCCGTACCTAGATCTCCGGATAAAATATTAAGCATTGGAATTTGCAATCTCATGATCGTCGTTACAGACTAATGTCACATCACAATACATGTCCAAAAATAAAAATCACAACATTTCTATGAGAGTTCTCACGGTTGGATAACACCTCTCCATTGTGATAGGGTGGACCAGGGTTGAACTGTTGCTAGGGATGTAGCAGAAGCCGCCGCTGAAACAAGTGAATAAACACATGATTCTGCTTTGCTTTTAAATGTCAAATTGTGTACAAACTTCCCTTTAATAAGACAATAATTTATCTTGTCTTAAACTCCCAACATGCCCAAAATCATGTGTAATTTATCTTGTCTTAAACTCCCAACATGCCCAAAATCATGTGGATTTACTTCTTCACAGATCGAGAGATAATTTTCCGCCCAAATCTCGTTCGAATTTAAAGAGGGTGGGTTTCCTCATCTAACGTGTGGGTGTCATTATTAAATAATTCTTGGGGTGTCTTTAACACTTTTTGAGGTGCCTTTATTAATTTTTTTGTTAACTTTTCTACAGTTATTTATTCCACAAAAATACTTACAAATATAAAAAAAAACAGCATTAGTACAATAATTAGGAGCTAACAATATACATTATCGGGACTAAAAGAGACACAAATATGTGTCTATCAATCCACTTGTTAGACTTTAATGTGTCAATAACTTCGACAATGATATGTTGCAATTAAAAGTACGCATCAACTTTTGTCGAAAGAAACCCTCAGAAGTTGCCATGAGTCAAAAAGTTCTTTTTTAAAGATTTTTTTATCCATTATTCTCCCTTCGTCCCTAATATAAAGGTGAGAAATAAGATTTTCTAGTCCCAGTAGATAAGAGGAAAATCAATTTCAATGTGGTTTCTTCCATGTATACCCTTAATAAATACTATGAGTATTAACAAACTTGATTAATGCTTATGGTATTCATAAGACCCTTTCACAAAGAATTACTGGCAACTAAGATTTACAGGCAGCTTATCTAGTACAAGATACAAAAAGCGAGAAGGAGGAGCTAGGGTTCTTGTTCAGGATTTTCTCCACTCTTGCAAAGTTTAAAGGTGTTAATCCTCTTGTTGATCCTCTGCTCCATCTAACCCACTGATGTTTTTATACCACTCTATCTCTTCCATCTGTTTTGAGTCCCTCCTGGTATCTTCAAATCCAGCTCTCTCAAACCCTCCTTGCGCTTCATTTACTGCTTCCTCCTTCTCCTCTGTAACCCATTGATTCTATATAACAAAATTTTGTCTAGGGTTAGCAGGGATACCAATGTTGTTAGGAGTAAAATATTCTTTTTGGAACTCAAATTCAATTTCTAGAGGAGTTTCCTGTGGAGCTAAGGGAAACATATCTTCAGAAGTCCCCCAGCCTGACCCATACCCTTTTTCTTGAACTATTTTTATCATCTCTGCTGGACTTTTTGGTTCACCTTATAGTTCTCCTTCACTCATATAATAATTGTAATATTCGTTGTGATAATAATTCCCATCCTCATCGAAATGAGTGGAATCATCATCACTTTTGACTCAAAGTCAAAATAATTGTTAGCAAATCTTTCTCCATTCTCTTGAATCTCAGGAGGAACAGGTCGATTAAATCGATCTAAGCCTAGGAAAATTTATAAAGTACGCTCTGCATCTGTTAGACCATCGGCGTCATAGTAGCCATCAGGGTCTGGATCATTCCCGACAGCAAAAGTAGTCTCGGGAGTAATATTGGGAAGCCCTGGATATTGCTCACTAGTAAACTCTTTCTTCTGTGGTTGTGTAACAGTTTCCTCATATATTATCTCTTTATCTTCAGTTGCGACCAAATCCTCCGATGTCTGTCTTATTTCGGTTTCATTTTTCACCTCTTGATTTGTTTCCTGATTGCTACTGCTACTAAATAGTATTCTCCTTCTTATATTGGATAGCATGAGTTCCCTTTAACTCCTTTCCTCAATTTTGTTTCCCTCATTTCCTTGCTTTTTTTTTTTTTTTTTTTTGGTTTCAAAGTGATTTTAAAATTTTCTCTGTGTTTCAATTGTCTTCTATTGTCCTATTTTTGTTCTTGTGTTTGGCTAGTTTTTAATTAAGCTTATTTATTGCCTTTGTAAAGCAATTTATTGTTTGTGCCTAATACTTCTGGTTGTTGTTTATTCTTTTCAGTCCGCAGGTTCCATACACGTTTTTGTTCATCTTTCAGAGCTGTAAAGTCTTTCATTTCTTCATCGTACTATTATGCCTTTCTTTTTGAATTTGGGCATCCTTAAATACAATTGGAGAAAAAGGAAAATAAAAAAAGAAGTGACACATATACATAAGAAAGGATTCATAGTATTATACATAAGAAGGTACCAAATTTACTTGGAGCAAGTGTCATAAATCCTACAGTAAAAATGAAAGAAAATCTAACCCTTTGTATTATTCATCGGATATTAAGGTACTTGTATGTAAAGGGGGATGGTCGTACTATGCATCCTATACAAAAGACAATCATAGAGTCAAAGCCTAAGAATTTCAAATTGAATCTCACAAATGAAATCCTTATGAATGCTTTTAACAAAGAGATATCTAGTCTTGTCAAAAATTTGTTTCTTTATCAACTTAATTACATAATTCATTGCATTTTTTCAAAATCTCAGTATAAGAACAGTCAATTACCTCTTACTATCAAGACTTATAATAACTTCTATGAAAACCAATTGGTGGATCATACTTCTTCAAAAACCCAGATAAATGTTAGGATAGAAACGTAGAAAACTCAACAGAAAACCTATCAAAACAGATGGAAAATTCACTCATTAGTACACCTAACTTGTCACAGATGGTATCAGAGCATCCGACTGTAACAAACCCGATCTGTGATGTATGATCCAAACGTGGTAACTCATATCATTTGTTGGTATCGATAAATGTAAGAAATGATATCAAAAAAAAAAAAACTGTAACACAGTTTGACGGATTCGATGAATCAAGAAAATATATAAAGATTATGTTTGTCTGCTTATAAAGCAGTTTGGGAAGAAATCGATGAACATTTGCGTGGTAAGATCGAATTGGTTCGAAAAATTTAAAAGTACGGTTTCTCGAGTGGCATATCGGGAAGTTGGAGCTGGCCTAATGGACTGAAACCCGACCCATTGAAATCAAAAATTTTCGGGTCCGTCATATAACTTCTCACCAAAAGTGTATTTAAAGCCTCATAATTTAAGAACTCCACCGGCAATTGATTGGAAAAATACTGTCATAGGTTGATTATGTAGTAAAATCTCTTATGACATCTCAAAAATCATTGAGGAAGTCAAATACACATGGGATATTTGGGGGGAGTCCAAATCAAGCTATATGACAAAAAGAGAAACTATTATAAATTACATTTAAGAGAGGTTGAGGATATCAATATGCTCAAACAGGGAGGAGCCTAGTTAATATTAGGCAAACTGATTGTCTTGGTGGAGTGTCCCTTACAAGGTCCTCATCTAATTGATGAATTTTTTTATTTTTTTTAAACTAAGATCTGGATGCATATCAAGAATGTCACAAGATTAAATATACAAACCGAATCTGTTTGATATATGTACCTCAGCAGATGTTTATTTGAAGCATAAAAATCTTTATGGAAAAAACTCAGATGAAAAAATTTGGAATGTCTGGTGGAAATAAAAGTTCAACACTCATTACCATATGGGTATGAGGTATTTTCAAACTTTTCAAATCAGTATGGATGGAATTTTCTTACAAGATTTTCAATCTGAACCTGTGTAAAAAGTGCAAATGGCTGGATCATTCAACACAAATATGTGATCATGAAAAGGAAAAGCAACAAGTTATAGTTGATCAAGATCTTTCAACAAAAAAAAATGAAAAACAAGTAGAAAAAATAATCCATAAAGAGATTCAAAAAATTTCAGGTCACAATTTGTCTCCAGTTTTAGCTTTTAAAATAGGGGAAACAAGTAATCAGAGGAAATCGGTCAACCCGTTCGACCTAGATGAATCGAAATCAACTCGGGTTAAAAAGATTGGGGTGGAAATAAAGAAAAGTATTTCAAATATTGTAAAAGAAGATATAGGAAAATCCCAGCAAAAAATTCCTAAACAAAACCTAGAATTTCGTCTTCGATCTCGTCGACACAAAAATCCCTAAATTCTATCAGAAAAATAAAGGGGGAGAAAAAGAAAAATGATATACATAGCAAAATTTGGGAAATTTCAAGCAAATTCCTTTATATGAAAACCTAAATGCTTAATGAGATGAACCCCTTCATCCAATTTTCCTCCCTTATCAAAATCAATCTTTATCTGCTTTCTTTCCAAATCAAAATCATCCCTTGATTCAAGACTTCAAAAAATCCCTAGGAAATAAAAATAAAAAACCAGGGTATTGGAAAGAGATTCAAAGGATATAGAAGACGGTAGATTACATACTTCAAATGATTTACAAAAAGGGGATGAAATGGATTTGGATATAACGCAGAAGAAAAGAATAAGGAAATACAAAATTTGAATTTGAAGAAACACAAGGAAAAGGAAACAGAAGTAGATGGAAATGGAATTGAAGAAGGTATAAACATTTTCAAAAGGCTCAATCATCTTGTTGAATCAGAGGAAACTAAAAGTCAGAAGAAGGTAGCAGGACAAGATATTAATACTCTCAAGATGAAAATTGGGAAGAATTTAGCAAAAAAAGGTAAGCGTAAACCTACTTCAATTGCAAATTAAAATAGTATAACTAGAAATGTGAGTTTCTCTTCACATCTATATGAAAATTTCGCCTACACATCTTCATATTGGTATGAAAAGTGCATTCTGATTGAAAACATTAGCATGAAAACCCTTTATAGACAATCTCATATGAATATTTTACCCAAATCCTGTAGAAATATCTTTAGATGTCACCAAATGTATAAAAAAAATATAGATAAATGGTTAGTTTTGAATAGGAAAGTTGGTTTTAAGAGTTTTGAATACCCAGAAGTTTCTTATTTTTTGGCAGTTCATAACCACCATAGCCTGGAATAGTCAGGGACTAGGAAATGTTGAAACCACTAACAACTTAAAAGATTTATTGGATAAAAATAATCCAGAAATTCTTTTCTTATCTAAAACCAAGCAACAAAATAATGAAATGCATAATATTATGCGCAAAATAAATGTCTACAACTACTAGTTGGTTCCACCTAGAGGAACTGCAGGGGGTTATGTCTCATTTGGAAAAACAATATTCAAATAAAAATTGTTGAATTTAAACATAATCACATAAATACTCATGTTCATATGCAAAATAGGAAAAACTATTGGGTGCTTATACGCTTTTATGGTAGTCCATATACAAATCTTAAACTGAGCTCTTGGGATATCATAAAGAATATGGTTAATTCAATAGATAAACCTTGGATAATCATAGGCGATTGTAATTTTGTTTTCGCATGAAGAAGCGAAAAAAGAAAAATATAAGTTTAAACAAAAGGAGGCGGATACTTTTAATAACCTAATTAAAAGTTGTGGACTTATAGACCTATGCTTTATTGGTTACACTTATACTTGGAATAATAAAGACTTGATCCAAACTTTATTGAATAAAGGTTGGATCATACACTAGCAAACAACATATGGAACATAAACTTTCCAAATTCAAATATAAGAAACCTTGGGCCACTATCTTCAGACCATGTTCTAATTTTTCTAAGTACCCACAATGTTTGGAATGATGGTGCTACACCCTTTAAATATCTTAGTAAATGGATGAAGCATGAAAAATATGCTGAACTCATACATGATTGTTGGGATACTGAAGTTATAGGCTCTCCAGCTTACTCTTTTTCTATGAAGCTTAAAAAGGTAAAAATTTCTCTTAAACTATGGAATAAAAAAACTTTTGGTCATATAGGAAAAATTTAGAAAGAATAAAGAAAGAGCTGATTAAAACAAGTAGTAGACAAATGGATAATGCTAAATCTTCTAATCTAGCTTCTCTAAATAATCAACGAACTAAATGGTATGAAAATAAAAGAGAAGTTTTGGAAGGATAAGAGTAGAGACCAAAATCTTAAACTGGAGATAGAAACACTATGTATTTCCACGGTAAAGCGAAACAAAGGTTTGGAAGGAATAGGATAGAATCAATTATGAATAAAGGGGGACATTGGCTAAACACCAGACATGAGATTACAGACTGCATAATTGAACTCTTCAGGAATATTGCAACTATCGTAAACCCCAACATTGATAAGAAAATGATAGAACTAATACCAAATTGTATAATTGAAATGATAACAGATCTTTGTGTACTATTCCATCTGAAGAAGAGATCAAAAAATTTATTTTATCTACGGATCTAGATAAGAACCCAGGTCCAGATGGATTTCCCCCTAATTTTTCCAACAAAATTGGGAAACAATTAGACAAGATCTAATTAAGATAATCCAATTTTTTTTTCAAAAGTGGTTACCTAGCTAAGAATCTGAATACTTCTTTTATATCTGTAATTCCTAAAACTTTAAACCATACCACTGTTGCAGAATTCAGACCAATAGCTATAAGTAATACAAGCTATAAAATATTAACTAAAATCATGGCAAGTAGGATGAAAGGTCTTTTGGAAAAAATAATAAGCCCTTTTCAATCAACGAGACATATAGAAGATAATATAACCATAGCACACGAAACAATTTATAAAATGAGGAAGACTATATCAAAAAAGGCCTCATGGGCCTAAAAATTGATATGTCCAAAGCATTTGATAGAGTCAAATGGGACTTCTTAACGGAAATTATGAGAAAGTTAGGGTTTTCTGAAATTTGGTATCAGCTTGTATATCAATGCATTTCAAGCACTTCACTAGATGCCCTTCTTAAGGGTTCTCCAACTAAATTTTAGAGGCCAACAAGAGGGTTGGGGCAGGGTGATCCCCTCTCTCCTTATATGTTTCGCATATATATGGAATCACTGTCTTGCAATATTCTTAATGCAGAAACAAATGGCCTCCTAAAAGGAACCAAAATTTCTAGAAATGCACCATTAGTGAGTCATCTGTTATTCGCAGATGACAGTATCATTTTTTGTAAAGAAAATGTAAATACATGTCATAATATTTTATCTACCTTTAAAGATTTTGGAATCTCTTCAGGTTAAATGATAAATATTAACAAATCCAGGGTGTTCTTCAGCTCAAAAATAAACCCAAATACAATAACTGAGGTAAAGCAAATCCTAGGAGTAAACTTTATTCTTCTAGATGATAGACATTTAGGTTCTCCACTTTTCACTAATAGATCTAAAGTTAAAATCTTTGAACCTCTGGTTAAGAAAATGAGAAGTAGACTTCAATCCTACAATGGAACTAAATTGAGTTATGCTGGTAGAACTATTATGGTTAAAAATATAACCTTCTTTTTTGCAGTTTATCATATGAACTGTTTTAAAATCCCAAAAGAAATACAAAACTCTTAATAAGATGCAAATAAATTACCGGTGGAGAAAGGATGAAAAAGGAAAGAATAAAAAATCTAAAAAAGGTCTCTACTTAAAATCTTGGAAGTCAGTGTGTAAATCTTTTGATGATTGAGGTTTGGGCATACAGAATATAGAAAATTTTAACTTAGCTATGATATCAAAGATGGGGTGGAAATTAAAAGAACAACCTCACACTCTTGGGGCTAAAATTCTAAAAGCAAAATATTTCCTAAACTGTGATGTTCTCCACATAAAAAATAAACCAAAGAGGGAGATAGCTGGGTGTGGAAAAGTATCCACAGTGGCATTCAACTCATTAATAAAAATTGTGTTTGGGAACTTGGAAATGGAAATATTATTGATATTTGGGAAGATCAGTAGATACCAAATACCATTGTTCCCATACCAAAACCAACATCAGGAACATAAAACATGAAAAAGGTTAGCGAATTAGAAAATGAGAAAAAGGAATGAAATGAACAAAAACTTATTGCTTGTTTTGATCAGGAAACAATTAAAAAACAAAGAAAATACAAATTCCAGAACAAAATATAGATGACAATGCAATATGGAAGCTAAACAGCAAATGTAAATTCTCTGTATAATCCTTATATCACTCCCTGAATAGTAGCAACAAAAGCAATGTAAATTGGAGAAGAATTTGGGACCTAATTACCTAAATGTTACCCCCTTCCATAAAAAATTTCATATGGAAAGCACTACACTCAATAGTTCCAACTGGTATGAGAATTGCTGCCATTCTTCCTAATATTGATACTAAGTGTAGTCTTTGCAAGGATGAAGAAGAATCTCTTACTCATCTTTTTATAAATTGTAATTTCATAAAACAGGTATGGATGCACTTAAATTTTAGTATGCATTATGTGATTGACAACTGTACTGACTTTTATGAATGGTTAAATAAATGGTTTGATGAAAAAATAGGGGTGATTGTATAATCCAATGGCCTGAATTTTGTAGTATAATCATTTGCATGTATGGAAAGCTAGATGTGAATCGACTTTCCATAAAAAGAGACTGAATACTGCTAACACAGCAAAAACCATTGTTAGATTCATAAATAGCTTTATGAATATTAGCAATCCAAATTACAATGTCATGCAATCCCTGTACTACAACCCAATGAAAGATGAGTCTCTATAAATTATTGAAAGGGAACCAGACAGGCATATAAGTTATATGATTTTAACAATATATATTTCTCTGTCAATGAATTTCCCCTTAAATACCTCAGGTTTAACTACTATAGAGTTTGCAGGAAGAACTGTTGAAGCAAGGGGCTCTCATGTTGATTGTTCCAAAAGAGAACAACTACAATAAAAATGAGCCGATGCAGCCTTCCAAAGGGCAACTGAGTGAAGTGGTCATAATGTAATCTTTCAAAATGACTCAAACAGTACTCTTCAGCTGCTGATGGGAAGATACGTAAAAGCAAGGAAAAATAGATATAGTATTAATGAAGATTCTGAAACTGGACCGAAGACTATAATAATTTTAGAGTTTCTTCTTTTGTTTTAACCTCTAGATTTAACATTATCAAGGCACCAAACATAGCCACTTATTGTAATTGAAATGTTGTCCAAAATAACTGGACAAATGAAAGATTAGAAACTCTTTTGTATAACCTTTATATTAGGAATTGTGTTAATCTTGTAACAACTTTAGATTTTCATAGTTTTGAGAGTCAATCAAATCAATATAATGTCTGGGGATTCTCCTTTTCGAAAAAAAAAAAGTTATTCCCGAGAATAATTACATTACTCTAATGTTTTGGTGGGATAGAAAGTTGACATTTTCAATATTTTATAGATAAATCTAATTAGTTACTCACTCTGTTTCAAAATATATTCCGCTTTGACTAAGTCAACATATTAAGGAGACCGGAGGACTGTCCAAAATTATTCTTAGTAAATGCTTTATTATTATTAAAATTGAAAATATCATTTTACTTTTAAAAGGAATGAAGTATAAGACATTTGTTTCCTAATTATATAAATATTATTTAAAATTTTAAACTAGGTCCAATTAAAAATAATTTTATGAGTATAAAAGATCAAGGGTGTATTTGAGAGTTTATCGAGATAATACGGTTATAAACAAAAGATGGATAAAAATTTAAACTGATGACGAAAATTGAATAGAGGACATATATTTTGAAACGAAGGGGGTATATTAGGATTTGATAGGGAAAAATAAGGTAGAAATTGGAAATTTATATAAAAAAAAAAATCTTATTTTAAAAGAAACTTTCTTTTTCGCTTGTATATTAGGAACAAAGGGAGTACTAAAGAACCAGTATATGTTGAAGTATGAAAATATAAGATCAATAATGTCACATTTTTTGGGATAAAGAAATTTCTCAACCATTATGGAAAGATTAAATATTGAAAGAACCCCAAAGAATAGGAGGTTAAACGTGCTGAATCATACCCACGTTGGTATACTTAAACATGTGAAAAATAACACATAAATTATGGTAGAAGATATGAGTTTTTTCTAGCATAGGGATAAAGATGTAATTCTGGCTCCAGTAGTAACGATATAAAGTAAAAGAATCTACCGAGCATAGGACAGAGGTGTACTTCTGACATATCATGAGAGTTGGATATATTAGAATAAGCTAGCATTTTACTAAGAATGATACAAGCACTGTAATGCGAGCATCATACATTAGTAGTCAATTACAAGAGAGAGATATGGAGTTTAAATGAAAACAAACTCACTATATTCTTGTAGAAGTCCATACCTGAGACGTCAACTTCAATGGCTACAAAAAATTTGCCCAGTCAATACACTTACCCAATTCAATTGTTTTATTATCTATTTTCAATCGAATTTTGTGTAGTTTGATTCTAAATTTTTTATCCTAGACTATTGGTTGAATGATAATTTAACCGACATTTTGTTAACTAAGATAAAGATTTTTTTGATATATATTTTCTTGTAAGAATTATATATGTTTTCTTCTCTTATGGAATAAAAAATAAATTATTTCCACGAGATTGAAATATTGTGGAGCACTTGAGATATACTCTAAAGCACTTGAGTTTTAAGGATCATTCGTGCATTATGATGAAAAGTATATCATCCTCGTGAACTATAACACTCTAAAGTAAATGATATAAATTTTCTTTTGTTACGTAATAAGGCCACACCACTTATTACATGAAGCTCTTAAGGAAATATATAACTACTTGTTGAATTGTTTCCATATATAGTGCCATGTGATGATTGGATCATCACAAGTAATAGTCGAAAGAAACAATGCTCAATCTTTGTTTCCTAATTGGTATAAAGATTAAAAAGTTACATGAGTAAGAACCAAGAGTTAATCACACTTTGTTAAGTTTCTACGAAATCCGTTCAAACGGTTATCAAAGGAAAACTCACTGTGGGAATGGAAATGCATCTATAAATTACCTATAATGAATATGAAAGGAATAACATTTTGTAGAAAATAATGATTCAATTAGTTTAGTGAACTGTAAGCCACTCATACTTGGAAAACTGAATTCATATCGATCGTCACCGACAATTTAATGTTGGGGATTGACTCATTCAGGTTTTTACATAACCATAAAGACACTTTGGTTGTTACATGATGTTCTATTTTGAAAGAACTCAAATGGACACCCCTTTATTTGAGTGAACAAGAAAATGAGAATTATAAAGATTGAATGAATCCAAAATGACAACATCTCTCACAATCAGCACTTTCTAAAGCATGTCACTCATTTTACAAAGTCTTTCTTTATTAAATAGGATTGAGACCATCCTAATATGCAAATGGTAAACAACCCATTCTTTCAAAAGAAACAAGGTGATATTTGTGAACATATCCATACAGAACGCAGACCGTTCAAGTTATTTATGGCTACGAGGGATGATTCGAAGTGTTGAATTAGTGATTTTTTAGAAGAAATGATGCGTTTTTAAAACAATCCTAGCACATATTACATAATTTAAGAGCTCACCACCCTTGTTAATGCTAGAGAGTTTACATAAAAATAACTTGATGATTGTTGCATGTTTAATAGGATCAGTGTAGAGTATCCCATACCACATGGTCTCGCAGAGGCTACCATCGAAGGTTATAAATGACGTCTAAGTTATAGATTATGCGTACCAACCTTCATATAACTGCTCGTGGGATATGCAATATTATAGGCATCTGCACTTGTTCATTTTAGAACCCACAATTAGTCAACCATTCCTGTGTTCCAGTTGGTAACTAGATATAATCCTGACAGTTGTATTCTTAATCATTTTTGGTTGTGCTATATATGTGCCATTACGACCATATCGTACTATAATGGGTATTAAAAAAATTCATTAGTTATATTTGGATACGAATTCCCAATAATTATCCGCATTTTGAAACCTTTAATTTGGCAGGTGACCTCTTAACTACTAGACTTGTGGATCGTCACTTTGATGAGACAGTCTTCCCATCGCTCGGGGAAGATAAGAAAAAGGAATTCCTAAGAGAACGACAGGAATTGTCATGGTGTGTTTCCACTCTGTCTCATACTGATTCTTGTACTCCACAAACGTAAATGTGAAGTGAAAATAATAATCGATTTTCAAAAACTGCACTGATTTCGGTAAAATGGCAAGATCACACATACCAGTTGTAAATATGCCTGCGAGTTTAGAAATCCTCGGTAAGGGTTACACCATAGACTAAGGTGTTGTAACTAGACTTGGTGGAAGTGTAGTTGAGGTCGTGGCTCTATAAAGGAAGATGGAGAGACCACTAGATTCAATCAATACTCACTTAGAAAGGAAGTAGGTGAGTAAGGCATAACCTAATTCATATCATCAATGAAATCATCTCATTAAATTGTCTCTGAACATGTCCATGAATCAAACTGGAGCACACTCCGAAATTTAATGATTATAAAGAACAATGAAATCCTAAAGGATTATGAGAAAACATGCACGAGTCAATGGAAAGATCATGCGAGCATATTGATGACTATTATTTTCATATACAATTGCTCAAACAAATAGAACACGATAAGATCAAACCATGCTCTTTGTTGCTTGATATCAACTAGTGCATATTTGGCCTACACAATCCATGTAGAACTTAGTTCTTTGACAAATTTACCGATATTTGGTGTGGTAGTGCTAACGAACAAAGTGTAAAGCCTATTGGACATACATGATTATTTATCGCAAAACGCAGTGAGAAGAATGAAGTCTTAGAGTATAAAGACTCTCCTTTGGCGCAAGGTTTTTCACAAAGCCCTAGAATTGTTTACTCTGTTGTGATGAACTTTACAACGTTTTTCTACTTAGTTAGCTTGGTAGTTTTGAAAGGATTTGAAATGCAGGATTTATATTTGTTTATTACATATCCCTGTATTGATTAAGAGATAAAGATATTCAAAAAAGTGCCTGATAAACTTTTGTCTCTCAAATCAAATGACTTTAACCACAAAGTGCGTTTGCAGTAATGGATTGGGAAGGGATATACAAGAAAGGTATTGTCTCATGCATACTCACAAAGAAAATTTCACGATTTGGAATTATAGTTATCTATGCCAATGATATGGACATTATATGTACTCTTAATGAAATGAGAGATCTTACAAGCTGTTTGAAATCCGAATTTGAGATGAAAAATCTGTGAAAAACTTTATTGAATACCGAGCTTGTGGTGTATTATACCACCAGTTTGTATATATCTAAAGTTTTCAGGAAATTTAACAAGGACATGCATCCTGCTAGCACTCCCATGATTATTTAAGGTTCAAATTTAAGTAAATGACCATTTCGTCTAAAAGAAGATGATGAAGATGTGTTGGGAGATGAAATTCCCCTATCTAAGTGCAATAGGCACATTTTTGTACTTAGCATAATGTACTCAATCAAATATTTCATCCTCAGCTAACTTGTTAGCTAGATATATCTTAGCATGGACATATCGTCTTTGGAATGGTATAGTGAATGTAATTATATACTTAAAAGGAACCATTGACATGAGTTTTTTTTATCCCTGGAAAAATACAAAAAGAACTGCTAAAAGTAGTGCAATCTAAAAGTTTTTGAATATGAAGGTACAATAATCTTTTCTCTCACAAATATAATCTGGGGGAGACATGACTGATTTATTTACTAAGTCATAACCTATATTCACTTTCCGAAAGTTCATGACTAAAGGAATTGTCTAGAAACTCCTTTGAATGGAATCAGGGGAAGATGCCGACATCAAGAGGAGGATCCAAGGATATGATGTCGACATATTTTACTTCAAAATGTAAAGTTGCGTTGTACTCTTTTTCCCTTCGATCAAGATTTTTTTTTTCATAAGGTTTTTGTTACTCGACAAGGTTTTTAGTGAGACAACAACATCTACATCAGCTATATTCTAAAGACTCAAAAATCGCATTGATGTTGCTGAACAATATCGGAATCGGAGAAATGAAACATGATAGTTTGTCAAACAAAAACACTTTCAAAATCAGCACAATGAACCAAGGAGTATCACAACAGTTTTCAGCACAAGTCAACTAGTAGTAGTGATATTACTATTACACATCAATACTGCGTTTTCACATATCACCCACGAGACATAGAAAAGATACTATGCATGGGTATTCGGCAAAGGTATGCTTCATATATCATCGCGTTGTACTATTTTCCCTTCGTCAAGGTTTTATCCCACTGTTTTTTTTTTCATTGTCAAGGTTTTAACGAGGCAACATATACTAGTCCAACACTATTCAAAGTTTTCTTGATATTGTACTATTTTTCCTTAGTTCAGGTTTTGTCCCGATAGATTTTCCTGACGAAGTTTTAATGAGACAATTGACTTAGACACAATGGTCATCAAAAAGGGAACTACAGGTAAAGAACCATATTTGAAGAACTATGTTCGAAGCACTATATGTGAAACACTACATATGAAGCACTAATATTGGATCGTACAAGGGGGAGTGTTGTAGGGCCTTGAGCTCATATGTGTACGACCTATATAGATATAACCATGGTTTACCTCATAGCCTATATATAAAGGCTTAAACCTATGTAATATGTAACTACTTTCTAATGAATATGAATTCTTCTTTTTCTGTTCTTCCATATTCTAATTATAATACAATATTAATATCAAATTTTTATTTTTGATTTTAACATAAAAATAGGTTATACTTAAAAATATTATAATATTTTTTTCAAGAGACCGAAAAAGTGTTATTTTCTTAAAATATCATCCTGAGTATTTCTTTTATAAGTAAAGTTAGATGACTCTACCAATTAATTTTGTTTAAGAGAAAAATCAAAACTAGAGAGCACTTTATAATTCGAATACACATAAATAAGTAAATTATAATCTTTTTCCTTTTGGTGAAAATAGAGTTAAATTTATCAATGAGCAATGTTGTCCCGTGCAACAGCGCAGGGCAGCTTAATAAGCTAACAACTTATTTTCCGTGGGTTTATGTCTCCCACATATTAGATCAATTCGCTCGCTATTATCATTTCCCAAAGACTACAGCTGGCAAATATACAATTTTAGAAAACATTCCTTATCTTATGAAATAAATCGGAAATAGTCTTTTTCCAAAATATTCTTCGGTGCTTCATCACCTAGCTAAATCTTTTCAATTAAATTAAACAACACTTATTACTTCAAAAATCAAAAACTTAGATAAAGAGAAAAGTTTATCTATAAACTCAATTACAGATTCAACAGATGACAATCTCCAAAAATCTATAATCTGAATTACAGATCTATAAATACAATTCAAGAAAAACCCATAATAATTGTTACAGTAAATTAGCAAGATAATCAATAAAAATGGAAAAAAAAAGAAGATGAAAAATACTGTTCAAAAACTGGGTTTTCATGGAACAAAACCTATAAATTTCCGAGTGGGTTCTCATACAATTAAGATTTAATCAATTACCATGAAATGAAGCTTTGATTAGACTGTGAACTTCAGTTGTATGTGAAAAATACCTAGGTTCACTTGTTTGTTCAATTTCCTAAGAAAATAAACATATTTAAAGTTCAATTTCCTAAGAAAATAAACATGTTTAAAGTTCAATTTCTTCCAAGGATGGTTATATATATATGAAGTTCAATAGTCTCTTTTTTTTTTCCTTTCAAACTTCGATTTCTGAGAATAGATGACCATGCAAAACATGAACCTTTCTTTTTTAATAAACAAATAATCTAAGAATTCCATGTTCCTGTATGCGAACAAGATATTACGTTGATGCTTCTACAAGAGATAGATGGTACTGTAATTTTTTATACAACTTAGCTAAGTAGCTCTGCCTGTTGATACCATTTATTTTAATGTGGCTAAAATTCAGTTTAGTGACGATGAGGGAGAGTACCAGAAGAAAAACTAGAGTGTAGCGACCCACTACAGGTACTAAATAAGACATCAAAATAAGATAAAAGGACGTAGGATGAAACAGAATTCAACTAACAGGGATTATATATTTGCCGGCTATAGTTATTTCAGAAAAGGTAAAATCAAATTAATTCAACGGTGGAAGATATAATCGTAAGGATAATAAGCTGCTAGCTTATTAAGCTGACCCGCGCATTGCACTGCTCTCAATGAATAACGCATGGACTAGATTGCCCTTCTGTAATCAACTTTTTTTTTATTATTTCTCATTAATATCTTGTTGAACCGAATGATTAGTTATACGGAATTTTGGCTCTCAAATAAATAATAAGGTGTTAATTAATGAAAATTAGTGATGTTTCCTTTCCAAAATACAAAAATGTGGATTATCAGAAGGCCCACGAATTAGGCCAACTTTATATCTAGCCCAGGCCGAGTATACAAGGGCAGAGGTAAGCCCTATCTTTCCAACTGCCCAAATGATCTATTATTGCGAAAATAATTTGCTTATTTATTTGTTTGTGTCCATAAAGAAGAGATTATATTGATTAAAAGAAACAAACAAAATAAAAGTAATTGGCTCATAAATTTCCATAACTTGTCGTACAGAAGGCAAAGAGAGCGGCTAATTTTGCAAAATGCTAAAGGAAGCATTTTCCCGTGAATACTGATTCGCTTCGATTGGTAATTATTATCTCCATTCATCATACCAATTGGAAATTCCTGTCCAATTCTGTCGTAAATTCCAAAAGCATCTAGTTGCTCAAAAGTTGGGAATAACGAATAACTGGGCAATGTGTAACGTAAAACTAACTCAATTTCCTCAGACATCTCATTTTCTTATTCTTTTCCTTCTAATTCTCCGAACATCTAATAATCGCACCTTGTGTGTTCTGGAAGTTGATCTATAGTAGCCAGTAGCTAAGGTATCAACCATTAATGTCAATATGGCTGACATCATTGCGATAAATCCAATGAATGGAAAATTTTCCCCATGGATCCTCATTTGAACACAGTGAAGTTAGACTCTCGAATGCATCTGGAAGTATATGGATGAATGCGGTTGCTAAGGTAACACCAGCAGCAAATGTTTTAATCATAAAGAATATATCTTTCTTGGGTCTTAGAGCTGGAATTTTTTTCTTGGGTCTTAGAGCTGGAATTTCTTTGCCTACCGCGGGAAGAGCTACTCCAAACTTCAACATTATAATCACCATATTGCGCTACCCCAAAGGCACCCTCCTAAACCACCCAAACTCCTCCTGTTATTTTTGTCACCAACTAGTTCATCAACTTCTGGAGTAAGTGGAACTTCTTCCCTGGGTATGTAACACAAACTTGAATTAATATAATAAAAACTTAAATGAATTTCTAGCTATAGGTTCATTCGCATTGGGTGGAGAATTTTAGTTTTCTCCCATATCTCAAAAAGCCTTTCTTGAACATGGACATCTGAAATGTATAGCCAAGGTGGCAGAGCTACAGAATCAACCGTTTTTCCACCGATTTGTGATCCCAAAACCTCACAAACCAGTACTCCGTCCCCGTCTCCACTTTACATTGCATACGAACCTACTTATACACATTCCTAACATTATACACCAGATCTAAATATAGGAATATGTCGTATACCAATCTAAACAAATATTAGTGAAAACTCTTTACACATACCGCATGAAAAGAACAGCAGAATCTTGGGGGTGGATGCCAAACCGACAAGCATCATATAGCAAAGTTATTTGGTAAATTTAGACGGCCTAATGGACCAAGAACACAATGAAACTAATCAAACTTATTCTACAATTTTAAAGTATGGGATTAATCCAAAACTTATGACAGAAATGAGAAGAAAAAAAAGAAGACCAAGAAGAAAATCACCAAAATGTTCGGGTATTTGCTGGCGAATCAAGAAATATCATAAAACCTTTCTTTCGTTTGATGGTGAAAAAGAAAACATATACAGAAAATATACAATGACATGTGCTTTGGCACTCTACTTCTATGGTAAGGTTTAGGTTGGTCATGCACAAGTGACAAATACTAGAAATGCAGTGCATGTGGAACTCAAAGTCTCAAACTAGCTACTTGGTGAGAGGTAGAATTTAAATGGGCTTTTCAGTTGGGCCGGCTTAAGCATCATTAAGTAACCGTACCTGACAAATATTGTGCTTCTTCTAAATATTTTTTCAACTTGGTCCTTGAGTCCTTGACTTGGCATGGATGGAGCAAGAGCTTAGGTAAGAGCCTAGGAGGGCTCGATGCCCACATACGAGCTCGATATGCCTGCCGTTTTCTCAACAATTAACAACTTGTATACCAATAAATTTCAGTAATCATGATTTCTAGGGATGTACATGGTCGGTTTCGGTTCGGTTTCCGGCCAAACCAAAACCGAAACCGAAACCGTTAATGTCGGTTTCTAAAAAATCTTATCATAACCGAACCATTAACTATCGGTTCGGTTTCTAGCCGGTTTCAGTTTATTTCAGTGGGTTTCGGTTAACCGACTGTTTCTGTCAGTTTCCTGAAACTGACTATTTAAATCTAAAATAAAATAAAAAAACGGAACACAGTTCAATTTTTTAAAAAAATTCTACAAATATTCTCACATCCATACTTCATAAACATTCATAAACTGAACAAAGGTCTCACATTCATACTTCATAAACATTCATAACAGAACAAAGGAGTAGAGACCACCACTTTGGTTGTTGACATTGAAGAGGATAACCCATTTAGAGATTTTTCAACAACAATTTTCGCAGAAGAAGCTTGTTGTTAACTAAGGCAATGATCTCGATAACACTTGGAACACAAATTTAAAGTTATCGGACTTCCAAGGAATCCACAATTGTGATAACGGGACCCATTATCTCTCTCTTTCTCTTCATCATGGTAGATGAAATATTTTCAAAGCTTATGAAGAGTGCAATGGAAATAGATATGATTTCAGGATTTCAAATCAATGGAAGCATTAGTGTGTCTTATTTACAATTTGCAGATGACACACAAGTTCCTAGATACTATTGAAGAAGAAGCAGAAAATTTGGTACTAATTCTACAAAAATTTTAATCTGTAACTGGTTCAAGTGTTAATTTTACCAAAAGCTCAGTCATTAGTTTGGGAGATGACAAAAAGATTCAGGCGGTTGCACAAATACTGAATTGCAGAAATACTCAATTGTATCTGGGACTTCCCAGTGGAGCTAGTAGCAGGAACTTGAGCATTTGGGAACATATTATTGAGAAGTTCATAAAGATATAGTTATTTGGAAAAAGAGATTACTTAATAAAGCTGGTAGAGTGGTCCTCATTAAGAGCACTTTATCAATTTTACCTTTGTACTACATATCTATTTCCTATATTTAAAGAAAACTCTAAATAAACTCATGAGGGATTTTTTTATGTGATAGATTTCCAGAAAGGAAAACTATTTGTTTTGTCTCTTGGAAGAAGATTTGCATACCAAAAAAGAAAGGGGGTTTTGCAATAACAAGTCAACAACCCTATTCAACAAAATCCCTAATTGCAGCAAACCCTATCCAATAAATCCCTAATTGATGCAAACCCTATTCATATTTTAAACCAATTTCATGATAGATTGATAATACAAAAAATCCCAAATTTCAGATGAACCCTAATTTTTAAATTCTAAGTAATAGTTGAGAAACAAGTACTTACTGGTGTTGATTGAGAATCTAAATCTTCTATGATTGAATCAAAGTGAAGGGACAACACAGATGGCTGCAAAATCAATCAGAGAGGTTGATGCAGGAAGAAGTTCGCTATGAACAGGAAGAAGCAGAGACTGCAGATATACATACCTTTTATATTCTTAAAATTATAAAAGGAAGAAGTTCGCTTCAAACAGGAAGAAGCGAACATGCGTTTTTGCTATTTTAGGAAAGTTTTTGTTTTGTTAATAACTTATTCGTTAGGAGTCCGCTTGGGTCGCCGTTTGCGGAAAATAGTTTTATTTTACGAGTACTTTCATTATTTTTTGTCGACCAATATTTTCCAAAAATAGCAAACTAGGGTTTGAGTCAGTTTAGGGTTTTTTTCTTCATCCTTTCTTGACTAGCAAGTTAGAGTTTTTGCCCTAGTCTATAAAAGAGTCCTCCATATATTGTTTTAAGCAGTTGAATTTGATTAATAAGAATTATTTTCTTAAACTTGTTCAAGTTTAATTGATTATTATTTAAAGTCGGGAAACCGAAGTCTAAATAATTATCGTTGTTCATAGTCGATATTCCTATGAATATTTGAAGTCTGAACAATTTTTTTTTTCTTTATTATCCGCTGCATCAACTACTATATATATATATATATATATTTATTTATTTATTATCTTTTTTTTTCTTCTCCATCTCCTCTTTGACCATAGGGTAGTTGTCAAACATAAAAGTTAAAGTCAGAAGTGAGATCACAGTAAATAAATAAAATACTATAGCTCGACTCAGTCATTCATGAATTAACAACTTTGACTCAGCAAATGAAGTACATAAGACTCGTTCACAGTCCAATATAAGTCCATGTATATAAATTGTCGCAAGGAACCAAAAGATCCTCGTATAGCTAGTTAGTAATAAATCAACTGATGTCTGATGGAGTCCAATTTCATAGGATATCCAAGAACATTCTTTTTGATCATGTTTCTACTACTTAAATTATTTTTTTTCATACAAAACTCGATATTGCTCGCTTATTCTTAAAATATTGATTCACAAGGTGATCGAGACTACTTTTGGGTATCGAAACATATTTTATACAATGGGGCAATCTTTACCATGGTTACCCAATCCATAACTTAAATTTGACTTGTATATTGCTTAGAGACCTAACCGATGGAAAACTTAAATTTGACATGTAATAATAGATATTGGAATTTTTTTTGAATGTTGACAGGTAAATTCAAATGAAATTGATGGCTAACTAGAAAAATCGATAAATATATGGTCAAATTGATTGATGACAAGTTAAATTGTATGAGCTCGAGGGATATTGGAGGAAACCGATTAATAGTGGATGAGATTGAATAACTAGTCAATTTATCTAAATATCCATATTGATCTCATATTGATCTCACTCAATATTTCTCAATAGTGGATTGAAGGACTAAAATATGCCTTGTCCTATCTATGGTTAGTCGAATTATCTATACAGGAACCCTAATCTAGCAATGAACCAACGAAATTACAGATGGAAATCCGGTTTGAATTAATAGGTAACATATAAACCCATGGAATCCAGGAAAAATCGAGTGAGGTTGAGCGATATTGGATAAAATTGATAGATAATGGGTGAAATTGACTAAACTCAATGGACACTAGGTTAAATTGATGGATAACAGGAAAAAAACTGATAAAATTCGATTAAAATCGAGTGAGGCGCCCGAAATAGGTAAGATTGACTGGTAACAAACAAAATTAAGTGAAGTGGATGGAAATTTGGTTTGTATTAATAGGTAACCATATAATTAAACCCATAAAGTCCAAGAGAAATTAAGTGAGTTCGAACGATATTGGATAAGACTAATATTTAACGGTTGAAATTGACTAAGTTTGATGGACATTCGGTTAAAATGATGGACAACAGGAGAAGCCGATAGAGTCCGAGAGAAATTGAGTGAGGCCGACCGACATAGGAAAAGGTTAATGGATAACAAGCGAAATTAAGTAAACCAGATGCAAATCCGGTTTGAATTAATAGGTAACCATATGAAGCAATGGAATCCAGTAAAAATAAAATTAGATCGAGAAATATTGGATAAAATTGATGGACAACGGGTGAAATTGACTAAAAGTCTATGGACATTCAATTAAAATGATGAATAAATGAAAGAAAAAAACCCTAATGAAATCCGGTTGAAACTGAGTGACGGATAACAAATAAGATTAAGTGAAGTGAATGGAAATTCGGTTTGAAATAATAGGTAACCATATAATTAAACCCATCCAATCCAAGAGATATTGAGTGAGGTCGAGCAATATTGGATAAGATTAATATATAAGGGTGAAATCGATTAAGGTCGATGGACATTCGATCAGAATGATGGATGACGTTGGGCAAGATTAACGGATAACAAGTGAAATTAAGCAAGGATGATGGAAATTTGGTTTAAATTGATAGATAACCACATAAACCCATGGAATTTAGGAGAAATTGTGTGAGGTCGAGCAATATCATATATAATTGATAAAAATAAAATTCATCGAGGTAAATGGACATTCAGTGAAGTTGATAGATAATCATAGAAACTGATGGAATCTAAAAGAAGTAGAGTATCCTAGCTAGTTGCATACATATAATCGACCTAATTTGACATGCTTACAAATTTACATAAGTTAATTCTAAAACAAATTCGTCTGGTTCTAAAATTCGTTCGATCTAATTGGATATGCTTATATAATCAACTCCAAGAAAAATTTATCTTACTCTAGATTTTGTTTGATGTCGCTAGATTTGCTTATAAATTTACATAAATTTATTCGAAACTAAATAAACTCATTTAAATCTCTTAGCACTAAAAGTTAGAGTATGAGCGAACGAAGTTTGTAATTCAGAATCAAATGAATATAGATTTACATACGTCGGTTCCATACATAAGGCCTCCGTCCCGACGTATACAAATCATCTTGCCTTCGCTTTTTGTTCGACGGATGACCATACTAGGTCGGATAATGTCAAATTCATAATCCAATAAAGATATTAAATTATTTGTATTTTTGTAAAATAATAATGTTAATTAATTTAAAAATAGCTTTGAGATATAAATTATTTTATTATAAATTTTTAGTTAAATATATATTTTTTAGATGGATATCGGTGTGTGATATATATTATCGGATAATACCTAGGTTTAGAACGCTGCGTGCAATAATATGGACCCTAGATGTCGTTGTGGAACGTTAGATCTTTCTCGAGATTGAGCATCTCGTTTATTCTATAAATGTATCCTAATGAAAAGAAACCCCTAACCCTACCGCACACTCTCCGCCTCCTTTCTCTATCTCATCTCCATTTCCATTTCTCTGTTTCTTTGCTAAACTAGATCTCACAGTAAGAACTTAACAACCTTCACGTCTCTCTTTTTAAACTTCTTTTCCGATCAAATTTCCCTAAAACTTATTTCACATCCCTCTCCGCTACCATCACCACCTTCTCCTACATTTTCATTATATCTAGATCTGCTACTTTCTTTTCTTTTCCTTTCATGACTTTGTTCACTACTACAACCATCTCTATATACGATGGTTGATTTCATGATGCAATGATGAATCTTATACAATCCCAGCTCATTACGAGACCTTCCTCTGTGGAAGGTCAGGGAATTATACCATATCCATTTTATATCTGAGCATTCGATTTTTTTTTTCTAATTTTTTTTTTCCAAATTCATTTAGGGCTTTTGTTATTCGATGCATTTAGAGATTAGGGTTCTTGTCAGAATCTGAAATTGTTGAGGAGTTCCCAGTGATGATTAACAACCATGCTAATTCTGAGATTCCTTTCGGTCTTTGTGAATTGAATTTCTTTTTTATCCAGAACATCTGAGGGAACTAGTTATCGTTTTCAGTAAATGTCTTTAATTACGTTTCTGTATAATTCAGTTTATATTTAGTTTCCGAATCGATGCATTTACGAGTGAGGTGATAGAATGGAAATTACGGGTTTGGAATATACCTTTGAGGTGATAGGATGGAAATTGGTAGTGATTTAAATCATCTTCTCTCTTGTACACAATCAAAGTTGCTTGTCTTTTCGATTCTGATTCTCCTTTGGTTTTTTTTTTTTTTTTGTTTGGGTCTTGGTTGTTTTTATGTTGGAGTTGGAGTATTCTCTGAGAATGGACCCTTTAGATTTAATGGAAATGTGTTATTGAGAAATGAGTATAGTGGGAACAAAGGTAATCAACTTTTTCTTCTTCTTTTATGTTTACAGATTGAATCATTATTCGTTTTTATGCTTAAACATTGGTCCTTTGATGTTTTTGTTCTATTTTACTTTGTTTTTATTCTGTTTTCCACTAATGTTGCTATGCGTTTCTTTGTTTTCAAATTTCAGAAGGAAACAAGTTATACTTGTAAACACTAGTTGGAGTTGGGTTTCCTATAAAGAGTTGGCAAGTTGTGATTTTTTTTTTTAAATGTCATCAAATTGGTCAGAATTTTCTCACTCTGTATGGTTTTTATGGACATCTGTGTACCCAATTTTTTTGAGATACAATTAAAGTTCGTGCAGGCCTTTAACTATCTGACCTTTTGGGCATCCCTCCGGATTTTTCAAGAACTTGAAGCCTTTCGAACTTTTTGTGGACAGAATTGGGTGTAGAAAAATGGCTAGCAAAAAGAAAGAAAGAAAGAAAGGATACAATCCTAAGAGGGGAAGCAGCATCTTTGGGGTTTGTCATTGTGACTTCAACATGGTGAAAGTTTAAACGAAGGAAGAAGGTTTTAATGATGAGGTAAACTATTTCTGCTACTTATAATATTGATTTTCATAATAGTCATCTAGTCAAATAGTATTCTTGGAATAGATGAGATGTATTCCAACATGGAGATGATTTCAGAAAGATCGCTCCAACAAACCTATGATAATAACTTACAAGAAACCCAATTGTGCTTGATTTCAGAGAAGACATCTTCATATTTGCATTTTTAACTGTTTTCACGTTTCGAAAAAGATTAACGTGCAAGCTTGATCTACTGACCTCAAGTTGAGTGTCAGCTTGTAACCAACTGAGCCAGTCCCAGTTGCTACTTGTTCTTAAGTATATAAAGTCTAATTATGCTCAAATTCAATGTGATAGTCACTTACAAAGAGGATAAATGTCTGTGTGGGCGATGAAACAATGAGTTTTTTTGAAGTGAAAAGAAGTTTAGTTCACATTACATGCTTGTCTTGTAGAAGTCATAAATGGACTGTAACAAGTAAACCATCTGATCAGTTGATTGCACTTGAATGGATCTAAAAGAGTGTTGTTATTGTGCATTTTTCTTGTAGTGTTTTTCTTGGTTTGCAATGATCGTGGTTCTAACCTTATTCATGGATTCAGGCACTATTTTTGACCTAGCTTTGGAAGGTATTTGAAGTTTATATGTGGTTGTTGTTTTTTATAGATTGTTCAGTTCTTGTATTTCTTTGATTTTTTTTGAAAGGTCTGATATTTCTGTTTTTTGGATTTGTAAGAGTGAACAAATCTGATTTGCTCCATTGATCTTGAAGAATATGTTAGGAAAGTTATCAAATATAAGATATTGTTGCTCCATTATAGGTTTAGTTTGATTTCCTTGTTATAAATAGTAATAATCTTCTGTATTGTATTTGGGTGTTTTTATATATGCAGGAGCAGGACCAAATTTTTATCTTTTTTAGGGAGGGGAGGAACAAGATCCCAATGATCAGAAAAGAATCTAAACACAGGGATGATGGCAGAATCTCTTATTGTTTTGAGCTTGTCGGAGATTCAAAGACCTTTAATGGGTGCTTCAAAGTTGAAATAGTGTTCTTCATCTTTTGCTTTAAGATTGTGGAGATTTTAAATATTTTTTAAAGAAATAATTAGATTGTATTTTTTTTCCTTTTATGTAAAGAGTGTAACTTTTTTAAGAAATGATATGAATTGAATTATGTGATACAATAAAATTTAATTTTATATTTAATTTGGTTCATAATTTGTTCGGTATTAAATTTTAATTTTAATTATAATTTAGGATTATCTAAATCAGAATACGTGAAGTAATTCGTTTAGCAGAGTATAAAAATTTTGCAGCTTAAAAACTTAAGCAACCGACTTCAGGCCAGCTTAAAAACTCAAGCAACCAACTTCAGGTCATCCAGATATTTTACTTGCTCTAAAAATTTAAGCAACCAACTTCAGGCCATCACCTAGGTATTTTACTTGTTCTAGGATGGTTGGTCTAGATCTGAAGCTAAGATGGTCTAGATCTGAAGCGATAAAAATTTTACTTGCTCTAAGGTGGTTGGTCTAACTTTGAAGCAATGAGCAAAACACTTGCTATAGGATAGTTGGTTGATTACTAAAACGACTACCTAGCTGCTTTAGACCTTAACAAATCCCACCTTTTGTAACTACAGAACGAGTGCCATTTTTGCCATTTTTAATCGCTATAAAGATTAGAATGATTCAGTATGGACTTTTGCAACTCAAACTGCTTGGTCACTTGACAAGCTTTTGCAACTCAAACTGCTTGGTCACTTGACAAGGTTTAGCATAATCATTACTGTAAAGTCCATGGACCTGGACCTAACTAACCTTAAAAATCACTTTGTAAGGTTAGGATTATCCAAAAGCTTATAATAATATAATCCTAACCTTACAATAATACGCAGGATTTTTAATTTCACGTACAAGTGAGACTATTCTCAACAAATACATATGTTTGTTAGTTTATTCACAAGTAATTGGAGTATCATTCACAAAACGACTATATCATGATCAAAACTTACATATACAGGCCCAAAAGCATGTTCATACCTTTGTGTTTATGCGGCGATGCCCATTGCCCACAGATGGTATTTTCGAATATTAGCAGCTAGCTTACCATGACTTGGTGGCAAAAAATTAGCGAATTCTCGATCAAACTCGGCTTTGCATACAAACAAAAGATTGTTTCACAGGGAAAAAAGACACAAACTATCATATGCACATAACAATAAGGTAACATACTAAAACAAAGAGACACATATAGGATGGATACAGGGAATAAACTAGTTAATTATAAGTCTGATCAAACTCCTACATAATTCACATTCATAATACTTCATTCAAAAACAACAAAAAGAAGTTTCTTAGCAAGCATTTACTCCTGACCGATCGACTTCAATTAAAGCATGTCATATGTACCCTTAACGAAAAAAACTATTCCTCAATTCTGTCATCTTCCCCAACATAAGTACGTGTGTTAAGTGAAAATAAGCTTGTTAAATAACTCACTACTTCACCTGATCCACAAATACCAGGAATCGTCACAGTATTAGCTCTATCATCTCTCGGGTTATATAGAATGAAACTATCAAAATTTGCCAACAGAAATTCACCATTCTCGAATGAGCACACCAGAAAATTACTGCGAATCGGATGGTCTACAAGCAACTCATGATTAGTAGTGAAAAGTATAGACCAAGATTCTCTCACACCATATTCCCGCATCATCCATAAATCAAGACGAGCATTAGGTTCTTGGAGAAGTAAACAAAGACACCCATCCAACACTCCAATTTCTTGTGCTACGTCTTCGTTTTCGGCAGCTGACGGGAAAGCCAAAACATCAAATCTCTCTTCACAAATATCAAAAGAAACAATAATATCAGGACTTTCTTGCGAATAACTTTTAACTCCTGGCTTGCCTAACCAGTGAAGAGCTCGATGAACAATAATGCCTGAACGTCTAGTATTACACGGAAAAAAGTAAGGTATGAATTCATGAGTACTACTCCATGAGTTTGATCCTAGATTATAGACCTGAATTCCAGACCTACTCGGGACTCCGAAAAACCCCACAATTTTAACCAATTTATAATCATCAATCTTACTATCATAACAAAACCCATATGCAATACGATAATCATGCACTACTAAGTCACATGCAAACTGATCTTTTGGCGATTTGGGTACTCTCTTATATTCTCTAGTTGTTGGGTTCCAAATACAAATGGTGCTCTCATCAAAATACTTACCAACAAGTATGCATAGCAAACCATTGGAAGAACCCAAGATCTCAACCTCACCTTTAGTTTCAAATGGGTACTGGATTTCAATACCCTTACCACATTCCGATGCTGATATATTCATAGTGTAGAATACGTGTTTGCGGTCGGCATTAGCTCTTAGAACAATATTAGGATAATTCTTCTCAACAGAAAGATCATAATGAGTTTTGATAAAGCTAGGATTGGAGAGTAAAGTGTACCAGAGTTTGCATGTGCACCTACATAGTGAGATAGATTTAAATGGTAACCTTAAAAGGATGTTGGTGAGAATGTCTTCTGGAACAGGAATGCTTGACATGATTTGCTTCTTCTTCTATATATGTTCAGGTTTTAGGTGAAAGATCAAATGAAAAAAGGATTAAGCTTCAGTTTTCATGAGCTGAAATTTTGAGAGCAGTTGGAGCTTGCGAACATTATCATTTAGTGTTATGAACAGGGAAGAGCTAGTTACTTAAATATGTAAATTTGGGCGGAGAGAACAAAGTACTGCTTCCAGGTGTTAGCGAAGTGAATGGAACCGGCTGAGGTTGTATTTACACCGTTGAAACTTTAAAAAATAGAAATCCTACCGAGATTCCAAAACCCATTCTGGAAGAATGATCAGATAGAAATCGGCTATAAGATGACTTTTATTAATCGATAAAATGAGAAAGATACAATAATAACAATAGCTGCCATCTTACATAAGAAGTGATTATGTGATTAACTAAAATTGTAAATATGCCGATGCCGATGTCTTTATACTACAGTGATAAAATTATTAAGTGATGATATTGGTAATATGAGTTTGAAACTCATCAACATCAAATTACTGATTAAAAAACACAAAACAGTTCTATCCTACTCTATATTCTCAAGAGGTACTTCAATACGTACGGATACGGGATATACCGTGTCAGCCATAGTAACCGTAGGCATTCTTGTTAACACCGCTAGTATAGACGAGGAGGAGGAGGAGGGATCCGGTGCGGTTGAATAATTATCATGATCACTCCCTGTTGGTGATTCCATATCTAAAAGAGTAAGAAAATTTAGAGAGAAATAATATTGGTTATCCGTTGGCAATGGAAATACAGCCATTTGGTGTGTATATTAAAATAAGCTTGAGTGAGTGAAAGAAACGAAGACTTAGGAGATACAAAATGCGAATGGTCTAATTGTTTATGCTGATTTTATAGTTAACAAAGAGGCATAAAAAGTAAAGTCAGTTTATAGTTACCGAAATAATATATTGAAGGTTTGATGTCATGTCTAGTAGTGTTGGTGTTTTGGTGTTGTCATTGGTGATTTGGTGTTGATCATATGACATGTGATAGGGTGATCACCAATGTCGAAAAAGACTCGTCAAAATATAAAATGATCAACTCACCTGAGAGGATGTTGAAAATAATTTCTAGGAGTCAAAAGGTAAATAATTTCTAGGAGTCAATTTATTGATGGTGAAACCGCGGAGGAAAAAAGGTACAATTGGAGAGCCGCCTGGGCAATCTCACAGACTCCCCATTTTCTCTCCCAAACATAATGTTCTATGACATTGTCTCGTTCCTTTTCAAATTCCATTCCATATCCAAGAGCTTTGGATACTAGCATTATCAATCACAAGGTTAATATTCTCAAAGTATTTGGATTTAGAATTATAGCCCATAACTCATTAGAATGTCCAATCATTCTCCAAGCTAGTTTAATTAAAAAAGTGTTATTCAAGATATCATTTAAACTAACTACCTAAGACTTTTGGTAGAGCAATATCTCTTCAGCCTTTAAAATAGAATCTCTTTTCATTTATCTTGTTTTCCCCACCAGAATCTTTCGAATTGTATCCACATTGTCAGTGAGATTTTTTTAACACGAGGAAAACAACTAGGTGGTTGCTCGCAATACTATCTAAGATATTGGTTTATAACAGTCTTACTTTGTGGATCTAAGAAATTTGATTCTGCGATAGCCAATTTACCTCTAAAGTTATCTAGCGAGTGAGCAAAGGACTCGTACTTATTTTTCTGTAGAAGGAGAGGATTTTCCAGTATTTTTCGTGGAAGGCTATATATCTAATTTGAGTAAAGTTAGATATTTCACTTTTCACTGTATTAGGCCCTTCCTTATCCTTGCAGTACATACCAAAGGCTTGTAATCAAGGTTCGAAAAACGACTGTTGAAACGGTCACGTCTATGTAGTGTGTCCGTAAGGGTCACTGATACCTGTGTCTAAATAACACCGATAAATTGGGAAAAATAGTATTATTTAGACCCGTTATAACCGTTTTTACGCATGTGATAACCGTTTTTTTAAAATTGTTTTTACGTTTTTTCTTGTAAATAACATTTTAACATAAGTTTTTTAGACCGTTTTTTCCGTTTTCACACCTGTTATACCCGTTTTTTTAGAAAAAAAAATGTAAAAAGATTACCCAATTTTTTATTTATAAAATAAAAGACTAAAAATTACAACTAAAAATCAAAAGAAATCAATAAATAATTAAAATAAAAAAGTAGTAACAATGTTATTCAGATTCGTTATAACCGTTTTCACACATGTGATAACTGTTATATAGGAATTTCAGATCATAATTATTATTTTTTTTAAATAACAGTTATCACATCCGTTATTTTAAAAAAGCGTCACAAAAAAAATATTTTTTCATAAATAATGTGTTTTTTTCTCAAAACGTATTCATCATACCCGTCAAAAAACGTTATAACGATGACCCGACCTGTGACACATTTTTCAAACCTTGCATGTAATTACTTAAATTTACAGCAGGCACAACATATTCTTGAATCTATGGTTAATTTAAAACCAACTCAACTTCTTGTATATCTCTTTGTTTTTATATTTTTTGTTTTTAATTCTCTAACGCATACTCTTCCACCGTAAAAGTTTACCCCTCTCTCACTTAGAGGTGTGTAACATGATGACCCAGCACATCTCAGTCCATGAATTCACGTTTTTAGCATCGTGCATATCATGCTGTGTCATGTCAGAGATGCATGTATGCTATATTGTTCAAGAAAAATAATTATGTGGTGACGTGTTGTGTCGTGTCAACACATTTATTTTACGTTTTCCAAAAAAAAAAAAATTCAAAAATTTAAATATTATATATATTATTTATATATAATATATTATATATAAATGATATATCAAAATAAAATATCAAAAATGGATTTGGATAAATATTTTTTTGTGAAATATACATATACAGGACAATAAATACACAATGAAAATGCCTTCAAAACATATCATAGGTGCATCTCTTCTTTTAGCCGGTTGATATGGAAAGAGAGAAAGTCAATAGTCTTTGACCAAAAATCGCAACAGGTTAAGAACATTGCTAATTGTATCAAGTCGCTGATTTTTTTCATGGTGTAAAGTCTTTCATCCTGATCCTGCAATTTCTATTGGTAGTTGGATACGTAGCTGGGACGCCCTCTTTATTTGGGATCCACACTGAACTCTTCTTTTTCTTCTATCAAGTACATAATTTCTTCAGCTCTTTCATTTTAGTGCTAGAGCATGAAATCTTTGTCTCCACGATAGCACTTTTTATATATACTCTTTTTCAATATAAACTCACAGTTCAACAAATAAATAGTGATTTTAGAGGAAGGATGGAAGTGCTACGAGATAACCTAAAATATTTTCAATCTATTTTCATGCAACGATGCTCAACAACCGTATTCAAAAAGATCAAAACAACTATTATCTCCGATTTTGAAAAAATTAGATATTATTTTTTTTTGGTTTAAAAATATATTAAATTAAAAAAATAATAGTATCTTTTTTCTATAAATAGAGGTAAAATTCATAGAATCTAAAAAATACTAGCATAGAATTAGGTGATATAGACCCTGAGAAAAATCTTTCACTTACGGAAACATAAAAACCTGTCATTATTTCATCGTAAAGATTGATACGACGGAAAAAAATAAGAAAGAGAAGCGTTGCTAACGCAATTGTTAGATTTCGACATAACAAAGTTTCACCGTCTTTTCACACTGAGACGTGCCGTTAGAGGAAAAAGGAAAAAAAAAGAAAAAGACAAAAAAAAAAATTGTGTGTATCCACCATAAACTCTTGCATCACATAATTTCTTTTTTTAGAGATCAGAAACGCTACTAGTGGTGTCATAGAGCCCAATTGTCCGCCACCATTTTGATAAGTGTCTGATATTCCTAAGAGGTCGGAAATTGGAGCTCCACCATCGGCGGGTTACCACTTCATCTGTGCTTAGTCTGACAGCGAATGCTAGTGCCCAAACCCAGGTGGTGACGAGGTAGTATCGGAGTTTGGACTCACTAAAGTGTCGTGGAGTTGTAAAAGCCCAAACCCAGGTGGTGACGAGGCAGTGTGCGAAATGTCAGTGAGCTCAATATGTTTCAGCTATAATGTTCAAATTGTTCTCACAGTAGTTTAAGTGGACAGTGTTATTTTAACGTTTAAGATGGTTTTACTTATTTAATTATTTTCTAAGTAATTTTATTATTTTATGAAATTGGCAAGAAAAAATTAAAATGAAACAAAATCCTTTTTAAGTATTGTTTGATGTATCAATCAGATTTTTATTACCAACAAAGATTTATATCTTCTATATAAAAAGGGTGAGCATTTAATTTATTTAATAAATATTTTTCAACTTTTTCTGTCTTCAGGTTTAATTAATCAACATGCATCTAATTTTGGAGTTGGATTGTTTATTTTTATGGCGTAAAACATATTTGGACTTGATTCTCGTATATAGGTTTTGAGTTTCGGGATACGAATATGTATATTGACAAGATGATGTAATAAGATCGCTCCTTCATTAACGGATTTTCTATCCATATTTGTTGCTATCACTTATCAGTTTACTCTAACATCACGTCAAATTTCTCTTGCATTTCCATTCAATAAAACCGCATCCTTTCTCGTATATTTCCATTGTTTGTCTGCTTTTTCCTCTAGTTTTTTATTATTATTATTGTTTATTTATTTTTTGCATTTTAATTTTTAATGCTTCAAAAAAGATAATCATATATCGGATGAGAAAAAACTACCTTTTTATATGTTTAAACGGTAAAACACAAATGATACATAAACGAGCAAATTATGCATTTCTCATTTAAAATACATACCAATTAAGATTCAACTGCCTTACCATCCATATAACCAAAAAATATACTCCCTCCGTTTTAGGAAAAGAGTTACTTTTCCTATTTGCATAATTGTTAAGGCAAGATGAGAGAGAATAACTTTTATAATTTATTTCCAGATTTACCCTAACAAAAAATTTAATACTACATATATCTTTATAATGAGAATAATAATATTTCTTAAAATAACAAGGCTAGTTTTGAAAGTTTGTTATGTTGAAAAATGAAAGTAACTCTTTTGTTGGAATAAAAATTTAAAGAGAAAGTAACTCTTTTCCTGAAATGGAGGAAGTATTAAATTAATCTCAAGTCTCAACGCTCACTAGAATTTATTGATAAGTTCTTAAGTTAGAACATTGAAATGGTGCTGATCAAAAAAGTGTATGCTTTTGTAACTACTTTCCTATAGTTTATGTAGAGAATAGAATATGACAACTATTCAGCGTAAGCTATAAAATAGCGATAGTTATGAATAAAATACTGAAATCGTTAAAGATGGATGTGTGACTTAGATAATGACAATGAGCAAGCATAATACAATGATCTCGGTAAATGCAAAATAAGTAAAGTAAACAACTAAGGTAATATTTAACACAAAAGGTTTTACGTGGTTCGGTTATGCCTACGTCTAAGGGATAATGAATATAATAGTTTATTAAGTATCTTAGATTTGAGTACAAGTGAGAATAAAAAGACTATAATACAATAAAGTGATTTGACTAGGTTTTATGACTTTCTTCTTTCTCTTGTCTCTAGTAAATGTTCCACCCCTTCTCTTGAGATCAGTCTAGTATTTATAGACTTTATCCTTGCCAGCTATCTTTAGTTGTCAAGCTGAATGATAAGTCCCATTTTTGTGCCCGTTAGGATCCCACTAAGGATCATGATCCGCTAAGTAGTCTCTACCTGTCTCTGCGTCCCTGACTTAGCATTTAATGCTAAGTAGAATCCAGCCACTCGTCTGACATTTCTGAAAGATGTTACGCATAGGTGACATCGATAACTTGTGGATCTTCCACGTCTCTTCCTCGAGATGTGATAAAGTAAATCAGGTGGTGATTCAGTGCTTCTCTTTGATTTCATGCTTCTCGTATGTAATATCGGGCGTGTGTCATATCTGATCGTATGTCCAACACGATTACGACATCTTTTCAGGCGTGTCTGTGCAACATAGGTTTTATAGCAACTCATAATTATGGACGCTCTAAGGGTATAATCCTACTCTATTGGAGATATTTTTTATTTATAGAATCCTATACTTATTACATGTGTATACTCTCTTAAATAAAGGTCTTGATAAACTTTCCACGTGAATTTTGTACAACCAATTGTTAGAGACACTTTTACGGGAAGGTTATACTCTCGTATCATATACAAGTCATTGACGTTTTAAAGCTTGATCCATATTTTTTTTAGAAGTCGGAACTCCACATCTCGTTATATATCAACTACATTTATTAGTGGTTGATCCCATGTTGTCTTACTTATTTGTTTATACCATATATATATATATATATATATATATATATATATATATATATATATATAATAATGCATGATATTTTATTAATATATATTACTAGTAGACCAATTATAAGAAGGATTAATAATAGTCTACAATGTCTTCAAACTCAATGGCTTTTTGTTGATACCTGAAAAATAACTACGCATGAATAAGGAGAGTCATTTCCACTAGATGATCCTGAGTTCATCACTATCTTAGGAGCTTAGGAGTTAAGCCCAAATACTTAGGAATATTCTCATGGAAATATGAGGAAAGGAGAGGAATAAAAGGAGAAGCTAAGGGTGAGAATTAGTAGATGACACTTTAGCAATAATAAAGGGTTAAAGGGACATATATATGAGGAGGTGATAAAAAAGGAAATTCTATAAAAGGAAAAGGGATTGTACAAAGAAGGGATCCTCCTTTTCTCTCTCTACCCATAGAAGGAAAGGTGTAGTCCTTGTACCTGGAAGGATCCTCCCGAGGAGCATCACAGGAGGCGATCGCCAAGTACCTGGAAGAACGTTACAGAGTAGTCAAGCACCATAACTATGATTCCATGAACACCCCATACCCGGTCGAGGTATCCGAGTATCAGTACCCAGAAGATATACGTCTCCCAAGCTCAAGAACTACGATGGACAGGGAAACGCTCGGGAACACCTTAGTCGATTCTTATCAACGATGAATGCGTATGCATTAGAAGGAAAGTTGTGCCTAAGAGAATTCCCTCAGTCTTTATCAGACATAACCTTCACCTGGTATAATAACCTAAAGCTCAGAATGAGTACGCTGTTCTTAAGAAAGTTTTTTCAGCAAAGAAGAAGGTCAATATAATTGATCTCAGCAGGTGTAACCAAAGAATGGGGAAGGAATTCGGAAAATTCATCACGCGATTCCGGAACCTCTCTCCCGAGTGTCATGAAGACAACAAGGAAGACTCTAGTGGAAATCTGTGTGCGCGGAATGACACCTATGTTCAAGTGTAATCTTGCCAACTTCAAGTTCCAGACGTTCGTAGAATTAGAGGAAGCGGAAGACAGAATAGCAGATTGCGTGGACGTCATGAGATTAGGTAATATGGATCACACATTCGTTCAATACCGCGTCAGTACCAGCATTCAACAGTCGCACTATGATCAATCCCAACGTGAGAATGCCTTCCGCGTTTTATCTATATAATGCAAGGCGAGGTAACATAGGTCCTAGAACGGATCTAAATCGATTACCGCCCAAACCGTGTAATCGAGAACAAATCATCGGTCGCCCAAACCGCGAATCAGGAAGTGACACTACTACATTTGGTTATGGATATCAATAAGGTTGACAAAAAAAATGCTATATACTGCCATTACCATCACCGAGTGGATCACCCTACTCAGGAGTTTTTTTCTCTTCGCGGTATCTTCCATCGAAAGAGGAACGCGGGAGAGATTGAGATGGAAGCCAATAAATCAATGAAAATCCGCTTCCCAGCACCAGGTTATGATGCCATCACAAAACCCAATGGAGAACATCTGCATACCCTATGAACCGGTAGAAGAAGAGGCTTGCAAAATAGAGGAAGAGATTTCGGGCTTTAAAAATACTGAAAGCATAGCTAGTAAGTTTACCAAAACGATCCTGGCTCAACGATTTTTTGACTCGTTAGGTTTCAACGAGAACCAGACTCAAGAAGCGGCAAAAGCCATTGCAGCAATAGCGGCTGGCAGACCATATAACCCGACACTTAAGGGAGTGATTACCTTCACATACGACGATATTTGTTACCCTAGAGAACACCTCCGCGCGTTTTACCTTACGGAAACCATTAACAAGCGACATTTGAAAAAAGCATTTATCGACGGAGGTGCGTCTTTGAACCTGATCTCACTTTACATGCTGGAGATTTTGGACGTACAATGATCGGCTATTCGGATGCACACAACCAAAGTAAAAGGGTTCGAAGGAAATACTCAAACCGTTATATGAGTTGTGATCCTAGTGACGAGGATTGGGCCAATAAAGAGACTCACGCCATTTTATATGTTAGAGATGATGTGACTTTTCATGTATTGCTAGGGAGAGGATGGTTGCTCAAACACAAAGTTATGGCGTCAATTTATCACCAGTGCGTAAAGACGAACATGGGAGGAAAACAATATCGGATTGCAGCAACCAATAACCCATTTGGGTCGGAAGAAGCATACATGACGGATGTTGTATTCTATGATATTCCAAAAGAAGGGAAGAAGCGCCAGCGACTGTGCTTACCCCCTACCTAAGTGGAAGGATGAATCGACCACCAATGAAAAAGCTGTAAAATCGGTATTCAGCCCGTCATGGATGACGGTTAGCCCCCCCCCCCCCCCAAAGAAACAAAATTTGCAAGGAAGTTCTCAGTTCCAAAGGTTTTCGAGGCCAGAAGGAGGACATGTATACCGCTTATAGCAATCAGCTGAGGCGACTCCCGAGTATGAGCACGAGTGCATATAAGCTTTTATTGATCTAGAAATGACGAAGTCACACTCAGGACTGGATGAAGGGACCAAATCACTTTCAGACCCAACTGAAAGAGACATAATAAAAACATAAGAGGAGCGCGTCGTAGATGACATGACTACAGACAGAATGGAAGAGGTAAATATATGAACAAAGAAAGAACATCGACTCGTCAAAATAAGTAGAAACTTGAATAAAAGGAAAGAGACGCGATGGTCGGACTGATAATATAGTATATGGATGTGTTTGCTTTCAAGTATGATGAGATGTCAGGCTTAGATTGTGACCTTGTAGCTCATAATCTTGGCGTTTCACCCGAGTTCCGACCCGTCAAACAGAGGAGCCGCGACTTTTCGTAAGAAACCGCCTTAGCGATAAAGGAAGAGGTCGAGCGACTATTGGAGGATAGATTCATAAAACCTATACAACACCCCACGTGGTTGACCAATATCGTACCGGTCGTAAAAGAATGGAAAGATTAGGTGCTGCGTGGATTATCGAGACCTCAATCGAGCATGCTCGAAGGATGATTTTTCTTTGTCGTGTATAGACGCTTTGGTAGACACCACGGGCGGACACATGATGTTCTCGTTCATGGACGAGTTTAGCGTTCAAAACAGCGTTTCAGACACCATACAATAACTTTTATTATGTTGTCATGCCCTTTGGGCTAAAGAACGCTGAGGCTACCTACCAAAGGGGGATGTTACTGATCTTCCATGATCCCATCCACCAAAACGTAGATATGTACGTGGACGAGATCGTAGTTAAATCAAGAACAAGGGAAGATCATGTTGAACATTTGAGACATGCGTTCAAAAGATGTTGCAGGTTCAAGTTAAAGATGAATCCGCTAAAATGTGCTTTCGGTGTAACCTCGAGAAAGTTTCTCGGTTTCATGGTGACGGATGAAGGGATATAGGTCGACCCAGACAAGATAAAAGATATCATCACGATGACACCTCCCAAAGATGTGAAAGAATTGCAAACCTTCATTGGAAGAATATCATACGTACGACACTTCATCACGGGCCTTGTTTAACTCCTCACCGCGTTTCTCCCAATGTTAAGGAAAAACAAAAAATTCGAGTTGGAGGAAACACAACAGGATGCGTTTCACAAATTTCAGCAGTGTTTGGTCAGTCCTCAGGTACTCAGGCCTCCTCTCAAGGGAGATCCCCTCTACCTTTATACCGCCTTCACAAACCTGGCCATAGGGGCGGTCTTGGCACAGGACATGGGGAACGAAAATCTATCACCTATATACTATGTTAGCCGAGTTCTGAAGGACTCCGAGCTGTGATACCCCAAAATCGAATAAGTGTACTTAGCCCTTATATACGCGGAGCCAAAGTTGAGGCTATACCTTTTGGTGTATGAAACCATTGTCGTTGCAGCGGCAAACCCGATCGCATATCTTGCGATAAAGCAAATATTAACGAAAAGGACCGGAAAATCAGCTCTTACAGCTATCCGATTTTGAACTCAAGTATCAAAAGCCCAGAGGCGTCATGGGGAAAACAATTGCCGACCTTTTGGATGATTTCCCCGAAAGCGACGATACGTTGACCCACGATGATGTGTTAGGAGAAGTAGCGGAGGTAGAAGGAGAAGCCTGGATTATATCATTCGACGGGTTCTTCTACGAGAAATTTGGAGGAGTTGGCATCGTGTTCAAAACACCCACGGGGGAACTATTATCCGCCTTCAAAAAGAACTTTCATTGTAGCAATAACGTGGCCAAATAAGAAGCATTGATATTGGGATTAAGAATGGCCAAGGAACTCGGCCTCGGAAATTTGTAAGTCAGAGGAGATTCCAAGTTAATCATAAACTAAGTAAACAACGAGTTTCAAGTAAAAGAGGCACATTTAGCATTATATCGAGTGGAAGCACAAAGCTTAATGGCTGAAATGGGATGGACCACGGTTGAACACACAGTGAGGAGTTCTAACAGGCACGCAGATGCATCAGCCATGCTTGCGGCCAAGATCCAATTAAACGACAAGGATGAAGGAACTGTGATAATAAAGCGAAGAGATTTACCTATCACTTGAATAAAAGACGCGGTTTTTCGAGGACGCAGATGATTAACGGAAGATATACCTCGAGGATCTCACAAGGACCAACGAAGACCGTACCATCCCGATAAATGTGCTGAAACAACTTATAACGGTCTGAGGCGCACTCTATTATAGAGCACCAGGAGGGTCTTTGGAAAGTTGCTTGACAAAAAAAGAAGCAGAGGAGACAATAAAAAAATATACGAGGAGTCATGTGGGCAAACAGGTAATGTTCATCTCTATCGACAACTACAAAGACTAGGGTGTACTGGCCATGCACCACCATAACCGGCCGAGGTATGTGTGGAAGAAGAGGATAATTGGAGGAAACCATATATAGACTTTGTCCAGCATGGTAAATTACCCCGAGGGAAGGAGAGCAGCACTCAAAATATAGAAGAAATCCATCAATTTTTTCATAAATGAAGGGATTATGTATAGAAGGAGTTACAGTAACGCGATCATGAGATGCCTATCAAAATAAGATGCAATAAAAGTCATGACCAAGTCGCATAACGCGGAGCATCAAGGAATGCAAAATTTATTCTTACAAATCTATAAAGGAGGCTTCTATTAGCCAACCGTGAAGACAACAATCCACGTAATGAGGTGTCTAAGTTGTCAGACCCACGGACCTCTGATCCATGCACCCCACTCCCATCTATATAGCATTGTCACACCTTAGTCGTTCCACAGTTGGGGCCTGGACCTAATTGGGACGATAAACCCAAACTCCTCCAAACGGCATAAATATATCATCACCTCAACCGAGAATAAATCAAAATGGGTAGAGGAAATCTCTCTGAAATATTATGCAGAAGAAACTATCGCCGCGTTCATCAAAGAACATATAATATGCAGGTTCGGAGCTCCAATGATCATCAGAGATGATAATGCCAAGTCGAGGTTTGTCGTTTTGCCTACCTGGAAACTAAAAAGGAAAGAAGAGGTCGCGTCGAACGTTTTGCTGAGACATAAAAGAAGCACGTCACCAACCATTTCAATCAGAAAGTCATAGAGAGAATTTTCAAAGACGACGACCTAGTGCTCAAAATTGCATCACATGTACAACAGAACACAACCGCTGGAAAGTTTGGAGCTAACTGGGAAGGACCTTTCATAATCCAAAAAACCGACGAAAGCGGATATTACCACTTAAAGCAGATGGATGGATCCAAGATTAAGAAACTTGTCAATGGACAATGGCTAAAAGGGTTTCATGCATGAGCAATACTACGGAAAATGTTTTTGATCTTAATAAAAGAAACTCTTGTTTTATCTTATTTGCGTCTAAGATCAAATGCTATGGTCACAAGAGCGACAGAGGGAAAAAACGCCCATGTTCGACTCCTCCACCAAATACCACAATGGTCACAAGAAAGGAAGAGGTCAAAGCGCCCCTGTTCGACCACTCAACTAAATACCACAATGGTCACAATCGGTAGAGGGAAAAACGCCCATGTTCGACCACTCAACTAAATACCACAATGGTCACAAGAGCGGCAGAGGAAAAAGCGCCCATGTTCGACCATTCAACTAAATACAACGATGGTCACAAGAGAGACAGAAGGAAAAGCGCCCCTGTTCAACCACCCAACTAAAATACCACAAAGGTCACAAGAGCGGCAGAGGGAAAAGCGCCCCTGTTTGACCACTCTACTAAAAACCACAATGGTCACAAGAGCGGCAGAGGGCAAAGCGTCCCTGTTCAACCACTCAACTAAATACCACAATGGTTATAAGAGCGGCAGAGGGAAAAACCCTCTATTCGACCACTCAACTAAATACCATAATGCTCACAAGAGCAGCAGAGGGCAAAGCGCCCCTGTTCGATCGCTCAACTAAATACCGCGATGGTCACAAGAGCTGCAGAGGGAAAAGCGTCCCTGTTTGACCACTTAACTAAATACTACAATAGGTCACAAGAGAGGCAAAAGGAAAATCGCCCCTGTTCGACCATTCAACTAAACACTTCAATGGTCACAAGAGCGGCAAAGGGCAAAGCGCCCCTGTTTGACCACTCAACTAATTATCACAAGAGCGGCAGAGGCAAAGCGCCCATGTTCGACCACTCAACAAAATACCACAATGATCACAAGAGCGGAAGAGCGCCCCTGTTTGAATACTTAACTAAATACCACAAGGTTACAAGAGCAGCAGAGGGAAAAACGCCCCTGTTCGACCACTCAACTAAATACCACAATGATCACAAGAGCGACAGAGGGTACAATACCACTGTTTGACAACTTAACTAAGCACCACAATAGGTCACAAGAGCGGCAGAGGGCATAACGCCCCTATTCGAATGGTCACGCTAAACACAAACTTGTTAATCACAAGTGGCAGGGGACACGACATACTTTAAACATCCGGACCAACGCGTCTTATCAAAAAAAAAAAAGGGGAGAAAAGGAGAACATGTAGCACAACATAGTCGAACAAAAAGGAAATATACAACATTAATATAACATTATGATGGGTACAAAAAGTAAGCAAAAAAAAACTCGCGCGCGACTCAGATACACAGTCACGCGAGCTAAATTTCGATGATCACGTTCCATTTCCTCCCGAGAGTGAATGAATGATTCCAAAAGGGACGCACAGTCGCCGTCTTTAGAACCTAGAGGATCGGCGTACAGATCCATAATATGCAAATACAATGACTGACTTACAACAAACATAACTGTAAGGGCCTCCACAAGGCGAGCATACCCGCTCACGTCGTCCATAAGGATAACCCTTTTATGATCACGAATCTCCAACTTCAAGTCGGATACAACTACCTGACCAGCTCGAGAAGAAGGAGTATCAGTCATATCAGAGAGAAAAAGAGGGAAGAGGAGAAGAGGACAGGGAATGCATATACACACACATACACACAAAAAATCCTAACATTGTTCAAAATAACTTTCCTTTAAAATACGTTTCTATTATCAAGGAAGAACTTGCAGCGCCGCCTGATCTGAGTTGAGAGATACTTATACCACTTGCAAAGATCGAAACACATCCAGACATTGGAATTAAGTTGCAACACGACGTTCACGATAATAACAGTGATGTTCAAAAAATAAAGGAGGGAGCAACAAACCCTCGTGATGCGCTTCTTGTGAAAGGCGATCCGTGTCTGTAAAGCGGGAATAGGAAATACTATTCTCATGATCAAAATAGTCATACACAACACTCAGCAATTTAGAAATTTGAGTCAATCGAATAAACTCCGTTGTCGAACGAACCCGCGCCATATGATAAAAGGGAAGATAATATATATTACGCCAGAACAGATGAGAAACAAGAGGACAGTAAAAGATAAGGTTAAAATTAACCAAATAAGGAAATAAATATATAATAAACATGAGGGTAGGGTACAATCCACATGTTCAATACCACATTTAATGAAGCATTAAAACACCAATAAGAATTAATAACATTCTAGGGAACATCAAGAGGATTATAGGATTAATCGTCCTGGCTAGTAATCACCGTGCGACAAGCCTCTATTTCTCGGTCCAAATACCTCATCATAAGAATAGCTTCATCGTACAACAGAGTAGCTAAATAACACCGAGTAACTGCTTCATTATGAAAACGCTGAACGTCCCGAAGAACTCGATCAAAGGCATTGGCACTACAAGCAATCTCGAGAGTCGCGTCATGTTCCCAAAAAATATCCCGCATAGCAGCACGATGACTCATCCTATGATTCATCAATAGCCCCACTTCGTCTTTCAGCACTAAAAGTCTCGTTAATTCGTCCCGATTATCAAGCGGTGGCTCGAGGGAAGGCACGGCAGCCAGGGTCAAAGTATATCCGTGAAGTTGATGAGACATGCTCAAAGAAAAGAGGCAAGAGAGAGTAAAAAAGGGGGGGGGGGATATATATAATGAGGAAAATGAGAAGGAAAAAGAAAGGTTTAAATAGAATAAGAAACGAATATTTATTACCACATGGTCAACAAAGGACAGTTACAAAAATAAATGCTCATAGGAATTACAAATCCCTAGAAAAGATATAATAAAAGACACTACCATAAACTAATTGTCCGACTCTGCCAACATTGTACGACAAATTTTTATCTCCCGATCTAAATCTTTTATCATAAGCACAACCTCCTGATACTGATAGTTGGCAGCACACCGCCTCGCATGCAGAAAGCAGCCGATTGGCGTCACCCATAATACGAGCATCAGCATGAGCTTTCTGAGCAAGTTCAAACATTTCATATTGATCTCCCCAAGAGGAATACGTGAAATCCTGATGAGCTAATCTATGATTCATTAACATCCCTACTTCGTCTTTCACCACCAGAAGTCGCTTGAGCTCTTTACGCGCGTCTGAGGTCATGAAAGTAGCGCTACCGGAACCATGGTTAAGGTATACCCATGTAGCTCGTGATTCATCCTTCAAAAAAAAGGAAGAGGAAGGGAAAGGAAGTATGGAAGCAGATACTAAGGAAAACATAAATAGAATACTTAAATAAGAACAAACACCACGCACAAGCCAAGGAACGCAAGTAAAAAGAAAGAACTTTAAATATGAATCCAGGACAGATACAACCACGCGTTTAGAAAATATATGAAGAATTTAATTATAAGATAATCACAAAATAAATTACAGTTGAAACTATAACATCCACGACTAAAAAATAAATAAATTGCAACTACAACTTCTATATCCCAACAATGCGGAGAACTCGGAGTAGTTTAATAGTACGAGGGATATCTTGATCAAGTCGCCAATGCGTCTCATTATCTTCCATAGGAATGCGTTCAGAGATATTCAACTCATTATCGGCCAAGCCGTACACACACAACGCCGCTTCATAAGCACTAACAGCCAAATCACGAATGGTACCGCAGGGTAAGCCATCAGGAAAGACTAAACAAAATGAGGACAATATGAGTACTATTTATAAACAGACAACCCCCATTATAATATAGAATGTCCTAAAATTTAGGTGCCACTAATAAATAAACATACAAACCAAAATAAATATCAAGAGTAAAACAACCATTTAAGATAGTCAAAATGTCATAGTAAAAGTCAACGTAAGAAAGAAGAGAAAGGAAGAAGGAAGCCAACCAAGTCCAAGATAATCACAAACATATTACAAACACTCAATATCAAAGAGAATAAACTTAGACTTCCTTAAAAGCAACCAAATCTCGTTTTTCTGCTCGAGGTCCTCATGCACCCGGGTCATAACAGCTTCAGCCTCACAAGCCTCCTGTGTAGTTGTTGAAATATTGGCAAGAAGCTTGTTCATAGTAGTCCTATTTTCTTGAGCCACTTCAGTCAGACCCTTTAAGCTTTGGTCTAGTTAGGTGATTTGAGATGGAAGGTTTGAACGCGGATCAAGCTTTCTCTTCACTGTACCCAGTAATTGGGCTAAACATGCTATGTGAAACTTGAGACATATGCCATCTTGAATGGAATTCACATTCCTTCAGCTTACCAACATCAGGAGGAGTATCACGAACTCGGGAAAGCCCTTCCGCAGCTTCAAGCAAACCTTTATTCATAAAGACTAAAGTCTTCATCTCATATGCTCGTTCACCATATGACCGCTTCGCTTGACAATCATCCTGTAAGTGGCGGCTATGTTCGAGAAAACCCAAAAGCCATGCAGTAATCCATGGTTCTCAGTCGCCCCGGCTTCATCGGCATTTATGACTGAAGGGTAGAAAAAGGAAGGATCTTCCGGTTTGGCTAATAGGGCATCCACAAATATCGATTGCTTGTTGAACCCTGTGAATGGCGTGAAAGGAGTCCACTTATTCTTGAGTAGATGGGACAAATTATTTCCTACAAGCCGCGCATGTTTAATATTGCTCGTGACGCTGGAGGCATCCTTCTTAAACGCGGAATTGCTACCTCGCTTCTTCGAAATCTTAAACAAAAGGGGGGGAGGGGGGAGTATAAGAAGAGTATATAAAAACTGAATGAAACTATCCTCAGAAGGTTGGAGATTAGGAGACGACACGCGAGCAGGAGAAGGCTCGTAATAATCAGAAGGAAGATGAGAAGAACCCGAAGACGACTTCGAACCACCAACATAACCTAAAAGAAAAAAAAAGGATGATAAATAAAACAAAAACACGAAGTAAACATATGATAGAGTAGCAAAATGGACGTATGAAAAGTAAAAAAAAAATACAATCCTTATCACCAGATCAAAAAGGACAAACACGGAATTAAGAAAGTGACATGTGGAAAGCAAAAGAGGCAATAATTACCAGAAGGAGACAGATTTTTCGTCAGAAGGCACATGGTTCTGAGATACACCAGGATGAGAATAAGACGGACCGCCACGACGACATGAACCAAGCAGGTTGGTAGGCGTCTCCTGGGGATGATTCTGAGAACGGGTAGTGGTGGCCACTAGAGGATTAAGAGAAACAACATATAATCGTGAGGAGACGATACCACCACTCCTGGATAAATCAACACCCAAACTATGTATACGATCCACAAAAGAGAAAGAAGTCGGAATGGTGATAACCCGAGCTTTTTCCTGTAGAGGAGACATAGGAGAAGCATCAGCAAAGACAGACCGGGGTATACACGGAGTTGGTAGGATTCCCGCGTCACGCTTAGATTTTTTATCCTTACGACGAGGAGGCCACACATGTTCAAGAATGTTAAGATATTCTTCCATCATAAAAGAGCGAGGCTTGTACCCAACAGAGCCGACAAAGAGATCAACCTGATAACACATAATTAGAAAAAAATAATAATTTCCTTTTAAAGGAGGGAGAGACCTAGACACGAAATATACCTTATTATAGGAGCCCGGAGCTGGCTGAAGGGTCTGGACCTTGCCCGAATTTTTTCGCGGTAGAGGAGGGGCATATGTTCCTTTCTAACCTCCTTTTTCAACAACTCATGATCTTTCAGGGGAGTCCAACTAGTAGTCAATGGAACTAAGGGGCGACCTTTTGAACTAGGAATAAAACCTAACTTGGTAGCTACCGTCCCATCCAGCTTGATACAACCCGACACATGCATCAACTTGAGGCCATCCCCGGATAGTATAGGTGGAGGAACTGGTTCACGTAGAAGAAAATTCAGAGCTTACTTTCGAATTTCTTTATGAAACGAATATAAATTGGAAGAAACAAAGAGCTCTTGCGTCAGTGAAGGTTGATAGAAAGAAAATTAAATCAACCGATCCGCCAAACGTATCTCTCTTTAAACAAAAAGCGATCGAAACTAGTTCTAATATCAGTCTCCTCTTAGAATATGAATCTGGATAATGGAATGCGACCTATTTGTCAAATCCCAACTTCCGAGCCACGCGATCATAATTATAGGACATTGCTATGAACTTACCCAAGTAAAAACCAGGGAGATAACCAGGCAATACAGCCATGAAAGAGTCAAAGTCATCACTCGCCAAAGATTGCTCAGAGTTCAGAGTCACATCCGCAATGTCAGTAGTAAAATCATAGGGGAGAGAACCAGAACGTTCGTCGTGATAAGGAAAAGGCTTGAATTCCTTGGCCACATCCATATAGTCCTTAAGAGTATTCTCGGATGATCTCCCTATCCCGCGCCACAGGCCATGCGAGGATAATAGTAAGAAGCCGGAACTATATCGAAGGTGCCATATCCTCTCTCAACCCTTTCCTCACGATGAATGGCCAAATCGTTAACCGAAGGAGCATACTTTGGAAAAATGCACAAGTGGAAAATGGGCTATCTAAGACACAATGGAACTACACAAAATAAGTATCGCGATACATCCACATATGGAAAGTGTCGTTCGTTTGACAAAAAAAATGGAAAAATTAAACGATACTTGGATATTGTGGACGACTAAAGTCAAAATATCATTGTTTTCAAACTTCCGTTGACTTACACAACGACACTTACATAATATTGTTTATATGGTTAGGATTATCACCTTTTTGTATGAACGGCTAGATATGGTAAAGAGATAAAAAAGTTTATCTCGTTCCGTATCCTCCTCATCATTAGGATATTTATCAAAGATCGGAGTTTATATCTCTCAACAATAACTTGATTTTGTGCATCATTGTCATTAAGGAAAAACAAGTCTTCAACGTCGTTATCTGCACTATTATTTTCTTCTACAAGCGAGCATGGTTTAGATCGAGATTTTATTGACTTATTCAAATAACATTATATCACTTCCAGAATCTCCTTCTTTGATTTGATCAGATATTCACATTTTCTCGGATCTCGTCTTGGTGACAATTTATTAACCCTGAATACTCGTCTTAGTATCTTATTAACCCTAGAATCAAACTTTGCTCTGATACCAACTGATGTAGATCGGAAGCGTATAAAGATGATAATAATCACAGCGGAATAGAATTATTGAAAAGTAACCGGTAGAATGGGTAGAAATTGATAGAAATTAGTTGATCTTCAAAGAGATATCCTAAAATCTACAGGGTTATCTAGATTTCGTTAATTCACTACGAATAACGATTATAGATATGAGATTAGTATTCAGAATTTGGGGTAAACCCAACTATGAATAAAAATCAAAATCAATAAACTCAACAAGTTTAATGAAAATAAAATAATTTTAATTAATCAAAAACTCCCCTAATTTTCGTTTTTGGAGCTGCTTATATAGATAGCTCCTACTAAACAAACCCTAAACTTATCAAAAACCTATAAAATTATTTCTCAAGGTATCTACTACCTTTAGGCAACTTTGCTAACTTATTAAACTCTTAAAATAAACTACTAGACTCTTCTAAAATTACTCTAAATAATAAATCCAAAAATTAGTTATTTTTCTACTAAAAATAACATTAATAAAATATAAATAATAATAAAATAATAGATTTATTTTCCATAAATCTCCCTCCATCAGTTCTCTTACCCTTTTTTTTGTATCTCTGCAATGCAGGTTTTGAGATTTCGGAGTTGCTAATTTGGTTATGTTATTTTATTATGGATAGGGGTGATGTGGTCGAGATCGAAACATAGTGTCAAAGAGAATGTAGAATTGGGACTAGGTGTGACTGAATTCTTAAAGATTTTGATATTGCTGCAGTTATTGGTAAACTTACCAGGTTGTTAATCGTATAAAAATTTTATTTATTTTTAAGATTTTTTCCTTTCTGCTTTAGTGGTATTGGATCTTGCTGCTGTCTACAAGTTTGAGTCTGAACCGTATTTGTTACACAATTCAGCAGAACTTTGGTTTAAAGAGCTAACAACAATCCAAAGGCAGGCTATTCCAATCCTTCTATCTGTATGCTCTTCTATTTAGCTTTCTTTATGATCTTTCTAGTTCTTTATATGTCTAACTGTTCTTTAACCAGTACAAAACTAACAAACCTGGCATTTTTCCCGTTGATATACATCTATCCAAGGTATAATTATACGCTTCCCTAGTGCCATGGTCTAACAATTGTTGTAGTAACTCTGTTTTTGGACCTTAACTAATGTCTTGTTCGTGCTTCTGTAATTTGAACCAGGTGTGATGAAACAGGACATGATGCTGCCACCGTAGATGATACAAGGTACAACCTTAAACTTTGAACCTTGATTTGGGTTGATTTTTTTGGACAAGACTAGTTACTGAAGTTTTGTTATTCTGTTCTACCTGTGATAGGAAATTGTTGTTATTGAGAATGGGATTATTAAATATGATAAAAATCTTCCTCTAAGATATGTGAATAACACAGGTCTTTCTTCAAGAGTTGGAAGGTTTAATATGGACTGGGTCGATCCAGATCAGTCATCTGAGAGAGAATGAGGCCTTTTCATGTGCAACAACTCTTGTTGGTCCTGAATTTTTAGAGGTTAGATTTTCCTTGTTTGTCCAGTATATGTATATGTTGGGACTTTAATTTCCACCTCTACTGAATTTATGGTAATGCATTTTTGGGGTATTTGGCCTAATAGAACTTCGAATTCAATTGTATCTCTAACATGATATAGGTACCATACACTGTGATTTCCACCTCCGTTGAATTTAAATATGTTGTACATTTATTTGACTTTATATGCTTTCTCTTTAAAATCAGGTGAGTTTTATCTCTTACCTCTTTTTCCATCTGCATATGCAGGTGCTGTTCCAAATGGTGGACCAGATGGAGTATAGTGAAGTCATCATGCACTTTTTTTTTTTGAAGCTTAAATCCTTTGTTTGATTGTAAGAATTTCAGTAAAAATTAAATCTTTTTTATTTTTGAGTTTCAGTATAATTTGGTAAGAATTTAAGTTTCAGTGTAATTTGGTAAGAATTTGAATTTAAGAGTAATTTAGTAAGAATTTGGGTTTGCAAGTAATTTAGTAAGAATTTGAGTTTAACTTTAATTTGAAAAGATTTTTTTTTAATATTAATATAAGTTAAATGACAGGTCAGTTATGAGGTTGAACCTTTCTGATTTATAATATAAAATATTATGATACGACATATTCAAGATGTCGTACATAGAGACATCTCTAAAGTATCGTATATTAACGTAATTCAGCTATATTTTGATAGTGTCGTTCCAATAAAAGACGCCTAATCTACGACACTTTCTGCGGCATTCTGACAATGTCGTATAACTCACTTATATGACAAGTTCCAAATGTCGTTGAAAAACCTTTTTCCACTAGTGATGATCTCATGCCAAAGCCTGAAGGAAGTTTACCGCGATAAAGGTTTCAACGATATGGCGAGCATCCACCCTTTCAATGTCTTCACATAGGAGATCCAGCTGAGGATACAAACTTCCTAAGAACATGGACGCTAAAGGAAATGATATACCTATGTGAAATCAGTACATCCATCGGCACGAGCTCGTTCTTGATGGTGTCGCGGGAGATGTGCTCGAAAACGTAATGACAAAGCCAGTAAAGAAGAAAGGCCGCTAGTTCGGCACGAGCATTCTTTTCCTTTTGGACAGGAGAGCTAACCTCCCCGTCTACGGGACTTGGAGCTTAATACTTCACTCATAAAGGGAAGGAAGCACGTTTGTTCTTACTAACTTTGGTACCGTAGCCAGAAAGGGCTCCACCTCGAGTAGGTCGGCTTGGTACAAGAACAACAGAATCCTTCATAGCATCAGCCATCATCTTCCCACCAATATGGTGGGCTGTAGCCTTCTCTCTTTCTTCTGAAGTAGGGGTAACCTTGAACTTTCCCTTACCTTATTTTCCCGACCTAATGACCTTTTCCTCCATAAGGTAACCACCCTTTACTGGGAAGTCATCTTTCCCCTACGATCGGAATTCTCGGGATTTACCTTTACAGCCAATCAAGTGAACAAATAAAATCATGTATGAATCGTCCATAACTTCGAAGATGGCCGCCTCATGATATAGAGGGGACTCGTGAATCGACAACCCCATCAAAGCCATGACATCCTCCAATACAGGAGTCGCCTCACCCCAGGAAAAAAAGAAAGTATGAACTCGAGGGATCTAACGCGAGTAGAGTCTAACCATATCACTTTTACATTTGAACACCACACGATGAAGAGAGGCGTCTATTGCTTTGTCTATTCCTAAAGCGCGGAGCGCAGCTAAATGGCTAAGGCTGGAATGGATGTATGTGACCCAGGACTTCCAAAGGGGAGAATTTTCAGCTGAAGAACGCGAATCTATAGTTAGAAGGTGATAATCCCCACGTTGAATGGTCATACGCGGAATTTTGTTGAAAGCGTGAACGGGGAGGTCACCCCCTTCCTACGGGTGCATAAACCATTTAGGAGACGCAAAAAAAGGTATTAAGGTTGGGTTGGTCAAACGAGAATCAAGATAATCGTCAGTAGTGTGATTCGTGTACCATCGGAAAAGACTGGGGGCTGCATAGCAGCAGATAAGTCTCAATTGCGAAGAATTTCCCTAATATAATATAATAAACCATCAGCCGGCAAGGAAAGAGGCCCACTATCAGACTGGCCGCTGGACTCGTATCCCGCTTGAGATGTTGTTCCCTTGTCTCTTCCTCTTCTCCGCTGAGGATAGTCTGAAGGAATCGTCTGACACCAAGAACACTAAGGTGAAGATGCGCGGTAAAAAGATAAATGAAGTGGTAAAGGAGAGACTGTAAATATATTGTGAAGACCTTCCTTTCACTAAGGGAGGTGAGACGGTTACTTTGAGTAGGGTAACTGAAGAGATGGTGGGGCACGTCACCAACCAACTAGTGCACCAGCTTGGGAGGTACATGTTGAGAAGATAGTCGAAGAGAACGACTTTAAGGATGTGTGGGTTGACTATTGGGCTATCCAATGGTTAGCCCAACAGTCAGGGGGCTAATGTTGACACCTGAAAAATGACTACCCATGGATAACGGGAGTCATTTCTACTAGATGGGTCTGAGTTCATCACTATCTTAGGAGTTAAACCCAAATACTTAGGAATATTCCCATGAAAAAATGAGGACATGAGAGGAATAAAAAGAGAAATTAAGGATGAGAATTAGTAGATGATACTTTAGCAATAATAAAAGGTTAAAAGGAGGTATATGTGAGGATGTGATAAAGAAAGAAAGTCTATAAAAGAAAAAGAAATAGTACAGAAGGGATCCTCTTTTTCTTTATGTACCCATAGAAGAAAAAAATAGCTCTTACTGTGACTAGGATTTGTTTCCCCTTTATCTATTTACCCTAAAACACTCCAAAATCCATTTTCTTTATCCTCATGATAATCTTGATATCAGGAAAACTTATATCAGCTCAAGATGAATGTCAAACTGAAGAAACGGGTGATTGCGTTAACAAATCTCGTGACCAACCACTTAAGATAATTGGTATAGTCTCCATATTGGTTACTAGCATAATTGGTGTGGGTGCACCACTTTTCGCAAAGTATATTCCTGCATTACATCCAGATCGTGATGTTTTTGTGACAGTGAAAGCGTTTGCAGCAGGGATTATTCTTGCAACGGGATTTATGCATGTATTGCCTGATTCATTCGACATGTTGTCGTCGAGTTGTTTGTCTGATAATCCATGGCATAAATTTCCATTTACTGGATTTGTAGCAATGCTTTCTGCTATCGTCACACTGATGGTGGATTCAATGGCTACTAGTTTCTACACTATTAAGAACAATAAGTTGATGATCCAACCAACGCCAGAGGGTGATCATGGACTGGGTAATACACCCCAAGGAGGTGTTTCTGGTGGTTCTCATTTCCATTCTCACGGCCATCATCATGGTGGTGCACTCAGTAGCAATAAAGGGGCACCAATTCGAACTCAATTACTTCGATACCGAGTCGTTGCAATGGTAACACTGATTGTTAATCTCTAAACTCCCCAAAACTAAACGGATCTAATTAATTAGTTTTCGAAAATTATAATATTTCACTGTATGCAGGTTTTGGAGCTGGGTATTGTTGTGCACTCAATTGTAATTGGCCTTGGAGTAGGAGCCTCAAACAACACTTGCACCATAAAGCCTCTTGTGGCTGCACTTTGTTTCCATCAAATGTTTGAAGGGATGGGGCTTGGTAGCTGCATAGTGCAGGTAATCCTCTAGTTACAACAACTTGTCTATTTGGCTGCAAGGCCTTACACAATAGCATCAACAGTCTGATCTAAGTTATGAATCATTTTTAAACTAAAATTGGGAAAAGAATCTCAAATGAATCTCAATTCTCAACACTCACAAGAATTTATTTATAAATTCGTAAGTTAGAACATTGAAATGGTTGTGATTAAAAAGGTTTACGCAACTTGTATGCTTTACAATGGCAAACACTGCTTGAACAATGCTCGGACCTAAGAATTTCATGCCCCAAAGCCAAATTCCAATTGACTCCCTGAAATATTAATTGAATAATTATTTTGATGATGAAAAATTCTTTATAATTTGCGTAAGATAGCTGACCCAAAGGCAACACTAATAAAAGAACCCAAGGAGAGTTTTCTCCAAAACCAAGATTCAAAAATCAACCACCACCACACTGTTTAGTTATAAACGCTCCACGGAGAAACGTAGTATGGTGGCTTGAATATATATACACAGACAACTAAAAGCATTTTACCCGCAAAATTAGGACAAAAAGAGTATATGTTTCTTTAAAGGATTTGGTCTTGAAAAGTTTATAACCCACGTCATTGGTATTATCACATGATAATTTTATATTATAATGATATCTTATAGTGATATCGACTAAAAAAAATTTATTTATTTTTTTTATGAAAATGTTGAATTCATATATCTATCAAAAAATAATTGATTCATAATTTTATTTACCAAAGAATCACAACATCATTACGGTCGTAAGCGCGGTGGTAATACCGGTGGTGATGATTTAGCAACGGCAGACCCGGCAATTATTCATAGTTGCATAGGATTTGTTATTTTGTTTTCTACCTTCTACACCGTGACCTACATTTGCATTATGTTTCACGTGGGTTGGAACTTGGAAGAATATTTGAGAGATAGAGAATGTCTGAGATGATTTTTACTAATAAAACGAGAAAGATACACTAGCTGCCATAATATAGGCAGATCAAACCAGAGTGATGAACAAAAATGTAAAGACAAGGCAGAACAAATTAACATTTCTGTCCTACTCTACTATATTCTCACAAGGTTCTTCCATACATTCGGGACATAAGGTGTTAACCATGGCAACCGTAGGCATTCTTGTTACAACGGCAGGTATAGATGATGAGGAGGCGGAGGCATCCGATGCTGTTGAATAATTATCATGATCACTCCCTGTTGGTGATTCTATACCTAAAAGAGTAAGAAAACTTAGAGAGAAATCAAGCTCTGCGCAATATTGGTTATCCGTTGGCAATGGAAATACAGCCATTTGGTGTATATATTAAAATAAGCGTTGAGTGAGTGAAAGAAATGAAGACTTAGGAGATACAAAATGCGAATGGTCTAATTGTTTATGCTGATTTTATAGTTAACAAAGAGGCATAAAAAGTAAAGTCAGTTTATAGTTACCGAAATAATATATTGAAGGTTTGATGTCATGTCTAGTAGTGTTGGTGTTTTGGTGTTGTCATTGGTGATTTGGTGTTGATCATATGGCATGTGATAGGGTGAACTCACCAATGTCGAAAAAGACTCGTCAAAATATAAAACGATTAACCCACCTGAAAAATTCTTAGCAAAAAATTCCAGAGCTAATAAATTTTGTTGTTAACTGTGTAAGCCCGTATCATTGCTTTCACAGCTAACTTTAAGTTATCCAGAATGATTTTTGAGGAGAAAAAATTTGAAATTTATTTTGATGGGGGTAAAAAGATTGTTCTTCAATTTAGCCACTAGATAGCTGTATATTTTTGCTTGATTGCTTCCGATAGTTATATGCCTCAACGGTTTGTGTCAGAAAGGCTAAATAGGGAAGCTAGAAATCCAACTGTGAATATGTCTTGATACAATGCATATATTCTTCATCCACACTCAATTGTACAAGACGTGTGGTAATAAATTACGGGACCAGAGCCAGACTTTCTTCGTCAAGCAGCTACAACCGTAGACTGATTGTCGACGTCGGCAATTAGAAACCAAGCAAAATTCAAGTGTACCTGGTTGTGAACTGCATTCAAAGGTGCCAGAGCAGTCCCATCAGTCATTACGTAACAGGATAAATACATGTGCAACATGTTGTCACTTGTAAGCCTAAGTCAGTAGCCAAGCCGGTATTAAACATAGGAAGGCGGAAAAAAAATTACACTATTTAATTACCGCTAATAAATAAATAAATAAATAAAATAACAGGTTTAAATATTATTTTGAAATGAGGCTAAATGTCTCTACTTCTTTATACTTATAGAGGCCAGAGATTATATACAATGCGGAACTATTTCGTTCCAACAATATTTGCTTCAGCCCCTGATGAAAACTATTTCATCTAATAAAAGGATTGCGACATAGAGACCCAATACAACGTTATCTTTTCTTTTGTTGTATGGGATTTTTGTCAAGAACTATTCAAAATACAGAATCCAAAGGACAGACAAAAGGGATTAAAATAGCTTATATTGCTCCATCAGTAAGTTATTTTTTATTTGTTGATAACTACCTAATATTTTGTGATGCAGACTTTAAAACTAGCCACAACCTAGTAACCTTATTCCATGATGTTGGGGTAGTACTGGTAGGGAAACTCCTTGATCTAAACAAATCAGGTGTTTTTTTAGCCCCAAAACAAAACCTAGCACCAAAAAAAATACAAGCAATATTGGGGGTCAATATTATACCAATAAATGATAAATACCTGGGAGCACCACTCTATGCCAAGACATCTAAGATAGAAAGCTTTGAACCTCCAGTTGAAAAAATCAGTAGGAGATCACTTAGCTGGAAAGGCAAAAATCCCAACCCAACTAGCAGAACTATTATAATAAAAAAAATATCGCCTCTTCACTATGTGTATATCAAGTGGCATGCTTTAAATTACTGTAAATATTTGTAATATCATCACTAGAATGCAGAGAGATTTTTGGTGGGGGAAAAATAAAAATGGCAAAAATAAAAAAGGAAAAGAGAATATCTTTCTTGAATCCTAGAGATCATCATGTAGAAAACCACAAGAAGGAGGTTTTTGACTACAGAATATGAAAAATCTCAAACTATAAATGTGATGCAGATCAGAAGCGTTTAAAGATGATAAAATTACAGCGGAATAGAACTCGAATAAGTAACCGATAAAATGGGTAGAAATTGATAGAAATTATTTGATCTTCAAGGAAACATCCTAAAATCTAAGGGTTTATCTAGACCTCGTCAATTTCATTAAGAATACAGACTATAGATATGAGATTAGTATTCAGACTTCGGGGCAAACCCAACTATGAATAAAAATCAAAATCAATAAACTTAACAAGTTTAATGAAAATATAAAATAATTTTTTAAATCAAAAGAATCTTCTAATTTTTGTTTTTAGAGCTCCTTATGTAGATAATTCCTACTAAACAAACCTTAAACTTACAAAAACCTAAAAACTTGTTTCCCAAAATATCTAGTACCTTTAGGCAACTTTCATAACTTATTAAAACTATTAAAATAAATTTTTGGACTATTCTAAAATTATTCTAAATAATAAATACGAAATTTAGTTATTTTTCCACTAAAAATGATATTAATAAAATATAAATAATAATAATAAAATAATATATTCATCTTCTATAAATTTTCCTCCATCGAAATAAAAGCTAAAATAGGATGGAAACTAGAAGGAAAACTAAACTCATCGTGGGGTACCATATTTTAAGCAAAATACTTCTTAGAATGTGATATCTTACATATCAAACGAACCCAAATGCTAGAGATAATTGGATGCGAAAAGGATTCTCTCGGGTGTCAAACAGATAAAGGGAAACATCTACTAAAAATTGGAAATCGAGACAAAACCAACACATGGAAGGATTAATGGATCCCTGATGTGGAACCCGTGATGTAGAGAAAGGCAGAAGCAAGTGAATATATAAAAGTGAGTCAATTAATAACATATACGAAAACTTGGGATACACAAAAACTGTCAATCTGCTTTACACAAAATGTCATGGAAAAAGGTGTTACGATTAAGTATCTCCAATTAATGATTAAAGGACACACCAAAGTAAACATCAAATAAAATCAGGTAAGTTTTCAGTCAACTTTGTATAACACAATTAACTCAAATGATCGAAGGAATGGAACAGATATGGAAAATGAAGGTAACTCTCTCAATTAACACTTTTCTTTTGAAAGCTCATAATATTCTTCCAAATAGTGTAAAAATAACAAAAATACTGTCAAACATAAACCCAACATGCACTGTCTGTAATCAAGTACGTAGAAGAAACACTAACCAATATCTTTTACAATGTAAATATGCTAAACAAGTATGGATGTATCTAAATTTTAATACTTCCGTTTCTACAAAATTATTATTATCATTTTTTTCAATTTAAATAGAGGGAGTATAACTTTCGTAGCCAATAGAACAACTGACTTTCATGAACGGTTTGACCCCTTGTTTGCAAAACATGGAAAATATGGCATGGCGATGGATTGGTTTTTTATGTGCAGCATAGTCAGCTGGTATATCTGAAAAGTAAGTTGCACATTTGTCTTCAAGAAAGTACAACAAAATAGTGCCCTAACTGCCAAAAAAAAATAGTGAACTTCACTAATGAAATAATCAACACAAGTAGAATTGATTATGACTTATGCTATTTTTATATTACAATCGAATGAATGATACAACATTAATATTCACAATAGAGCTTCATATCACAATAATACATTTATGGCCATAATCATCAACATTGTTATATCGATAATAGAATAATTGACCAGCTCAGGGATAGGTGTAACACCGGTGGACTCTGAAAGACACAAACATGAAGCAAGGGGAGGAGTGAAATATAAAATATAAAAGAACAACTTAAAGTTAAAGTAGCTAAAGCAGCATTCTAGTAAACAACAACATGCAGAGGCCATCATATCATATTTAAGAATGACTCTGAATTGATCCTTCAAATTCTAAGTGAAAAATATGCAAAAGCAAGAACCAGAATATATGAAATTAGTGAAGATTTCAACAATAAAACAATAGACTGCATCAGTTTCAAAGCTCATGGCAAAGGCTTTATCATTACAAATAGATACCAGGTCATAAACACAGCACATATATCCACCTTTTATAATAGACTAGCAATAAATCATGAATGGAAGGGAGACAACCTAACTGGACTCTTGAAAAATTTACACTTTCAATTTTGGTATACAACATATTTAATGAAATTCATTTACACGGGATGAATGAGGTACAAATGTAATTTAAAGGATTTCCACGTTTCCGAAGAAAAAAAAATGAAAAGTAATATCTTCAAAAAGTTACCGTGGTAGTTTAGGGGATTTCACACTTAGTAAGGAATAGAAGGGGTACTTTCTATTTTACAAACAGAAGTCTACAAACATTAATTACAAGTTTTATATTCATAAAATATTTGAACGACGGATGAAAAATTCATTTGGCAGGAGATATTAATATTCGTAAAAATATTTTGTTTCTTGGAAAACTATATGCTTACCTTTTGCAGAAGGTAGCCTCATCCTTCGATCCATTGCTAGTTTTAACCGTGCGGCTTGAATGAACATAACTTGACAAATTTTAACAGAAAAATCTTAATGGAGTGAATTCATCAAAAGCTAGGTTTTTTGTGAGAATCACTGCAACAACTACACACAAGCGATCTTCAATATGGACGGGCATTAGAAAACAATGGAGTTTACTTCAACCTCAATTATTTTGGCTGGTTGGTAATACGGAAAGCATAGATTTTTGGAAAGACCAGCTGTGTATTCCAATAAGATCCTTAATTTCCGATTATATGGGCATTGACACTTCTAGTTTACAAACTAAGGTGGCGGACGTTATCATTAATGGTGAATGGAAACTGCCTTAGATGTTATTTACTCATACACCTCAGCTAGTTAACTGGATTAAAGATGTACCTCACGCTCCTGACATGGAAGATACTATGATATGGTGTAGGAGTAATAATGGGTTGATTTCTCTTAAAAAAGCTTATGAATGTTGTCGACCTCAAAGTGGAACTGATGTCGTTTTCGTTTCAATTGTGGGAAGTTTGTCTGCCTCCTAGACGGGCGTGGATAGTATGGAGGTATTGTATAAAAAATATTTACTACAAATAAAATTAGTTAACATTCTGGTGTAACCGTGGTGTCCAGTTGCCTTTTCTCTGTATCCTCATCGTTATTATGAGACTGTACATCATTTGTTCTTCAACTGTGCCTATGCTTAATCTTTGTGACACTGGGTCAGTAGTCTCTTTGATGTCCAGCTTAACCTGAACTCAGTGAGGTGACTTCTTCGTAGTGTAAAAAATTGTTGAAAGTCTTCTCAAGTGCCACAGTTACTGCTGATTGCAGTTGCCAATTGTTGCTGGACCATTTGGGATTCGAAATATAAATTTGATTTGAAAATACTTTTATTTATTTATGGCAAGCTTGTACTCCCTTGGTTAAGCTCACTGTTGAGTCTGGTAAGCTTGCGAAAGAGCATATGAATAATGAATTCAGAGAACTTCTAGTTTTACGATATTTTGGCGTTTTTATAAAGATAGAAAAGCTCCATTTAAGGAAGTAAAATATGTTGGAGAAAAATGAACTTAAAATGTTTTTGGTCTTGGTGGGAAAGGATCTTAGGACCTAGAAGTCACTAAGGAACACTAGCTCATTTTTCACTTTTGTGAATGAACCTTTTAGTCCTACATTGGAGAAACTAAAGATGATTCCTCTCCTTATTACCTAGAAAGTTGCTTCTAAGGGAGGACCCTTAGGGGTTTAGACACTTTTGTGGTTGGGGGAGGACTAAGGCTATGGGCTAGTTAGTGCAACCATGCTCCGCACCGAAGTACGCACGGGCTCGGGCTCGAGTGCGCTTGTGCTTGCGGGCTTGTGGGTGTGGGTGTGACTGTGGCTACGGCTGCGGGACTGAGTGTGTGTTACGGGAGCGGGCGTAGCTGCGGCTGCGGGCAAACCAAGACTTACGTTTTTTGAACAGAATTTATTTCCTTAAAGAATTTCAAACTGAATTAAAGTTTGTTTCAAATGGGGGGGCGTCTGACCCGGTGAGATTTAAGCTGAATTAAAGAGAGAATATATTTTTACCGTTTTAATTCCGTTTCAAGATTTACGTCCGTGCTTCATGCACAGAATTGATTTTCAATCAATACCCATTAAAGCTACTCTCTTCTTTTGCCTATAAAAGTAAAACGAATTCTTCATTTCAACTCACTCCAGAAGCAGCTACTATCCTGTCTTCTTTTCCCCTCTTCCTGCTTTGTTTTGCGCACACTGCTTTTCTATTTCCCTTCCATCGAAATTGATGTTGAGTTCGTTTGAGGGTGAATAGTATTATGCTTATACTAGTCATAACGGGCAGTTTTATCCTGGACACATCTCCGTTGTGGGGGTATAGCATTTCTCATTCTTGAGGAGCACCCGCGGACTATTGTGTTAAAGAAAATTTGCTGAGCAGGTGGCTCTATCCATTGTGTGATATCATTCAAAGATTTCTTAACCTTAACAATTTCTTATGTTTAGTGCTTTCTATTGTTGCAGATCCAACAAAATAGTATCCTCCCTTTTATGGATGGACTAAGCTGAATATGGATAGATGTTCTCTCGGCAATACAGGTAAGTCAGGTTACGGTGTAGTGTCGAGAAACAATAATGGCTTGGTTTTTTGGAGCTTTTCCAAGTTCCTTTATGTTATTACTTCAGTTATAGTTGAATTCTGGGGAGCTATTCACTTTTTTCGTCTGGCTCGAGACAAAAGATTAAGAAAGGCTTGTTTGGATGTGATTCACTTCTTATCATTCAGGCTATTTTGATCATCATACTCGTTCCCTCGGGGCTTCGTATACAACGGGAAAATTACATCAGATATTTACGGATAATTGATTCTCGTTACTCTCGTATTTATAGAGAGGGAACTATGTGGCTGATGATCTATTGGTAAAATTGAGTGCTTCTTTCAGAAAAGACCATTCCTGGAGTTATTAGAATTCCAATGGGCATCGACGGAAGTATTCTGTCTACCTATGGATTTCGATAAGAAAATTTATTTCCTTTCTTCTTTCTAGAGGTCAGTTTCTTTGCCCCCTCTAGTTCTTGTTTTCTTTTGTCTTTTCTTTCTCATAAAGCCTCTTCAGAGTTTACCGATAAAAAAATAAAATATGATCCCAAACAAAATATAAGGATGTTGTTGAAAATTTTATAGTAAAAGTACGACCATTTGCAATTTATATATACAAAAAAATCTAAACTATCAGATAAAGTTGGACGAATGGGTAGCTTAAATTAATAATTACTGCTCAACAATCACAACATAGTAATAGTGTACTTGTGGAGATGGATGGTGCTAGTCAGTAGCCAACAATTATAGATCAAGAAAACAAAATTCAAGTTGGCTCAATTTAGAGTTTACTATCTAAATCCCAAAATTTGCATAATAGAGGTAATATTAAGGGAAATTTAATAACCCGGTTTATAAATATGACCCCGTTTTTTTTTAACATTTTAAATATAGGTCTGTCATCCACTTTTCCATCCAAAGTTGTTATCTCGGTCAATATCTCACGAGAACGGTCAATTTCTCACTGACTGAGAATTTATTCGATATGTATTTTTACACAATTACCCCTCACATGTTTTCACACATGTACTTAAGTAGAGATCTATTTTCCAAACCACGTGTATGGTTAATAGTGCTCGACCCGTTGATGGAGATCTCGGGAATCAATCTATGGTGCAGATACAGATGGTAGGTTCTAGAAACGTTATGTGCAGAACACACGTGTGGTTCTCGACGCGTGTACAGTCCAAGATGGAGCATCTTTAATAAAAACATCTCGATGAAAATTGATAGATAAGATTCTACATCTACTTTCCTTAGTCATGCACATAGAGTGAATCGACCATTTCTTCTACTTTTTTATTTTCTCTTCTAGCTTTTCTATGTTGAAACCAGCTCAATCATCTTTGTGATTTCGAAGAGAAATTCTTGACAACAACCATCAAGAGTATGAGATTGAAGAGGGGTAAAAGGTTGAAGTCGCCTGAACCAAAGAACATGACGAAGAAGAAACCACCTGATTTTGAGTTCAACTGGCGAAACCATGGGTTTAAGGGTAGTGTTAAACTCGTTAGGAGAGAATTTTAAATCTGAGAAGAATTAGGAATGGGGTTTTGTTCGAATTTATGTTACAGCAAGAGAACGTGAGAAAAAAATCAGTAAAGAAAATGATGTGTTGCCACCATTGATTGTGAGTGATGACCGGAAGAGATTCAATGAAGTTTAAGAGTTTCAACAGGATAAGGGAACTTGGGTACTAATAAATTGGCAGAAAACAGTTCGAATTTGAGAAGATTTTGGTCTGATTTTGAGTTGAATGTGTGCAATGGAACTTGGGAACTAATCAATTGGCAGAAAACAGTTCGAATTTGAGATGATTTTGGTCTGATTTTGAGTTGAATGTGTGCAAGGAAGGTTCGAGTTGAACATGGTTTTGAAGCAAGACTGCAATGGTGGTTGTCTCTGTTGAGTTTTGAGACAAAGAATAAGACAATCTTGCTGACGTATTGTGACCAGACTCGGATGTAGAAGATGGGTCTATGTTGGTTGATGTGAGGAATTGGTGGTAAGTTTGAAATAGGTTCGTATAGCATCAGGTAGAAGACAGTGGAAAAGAAGCTTACTGTCGTGATGATTGAATGCTCTTTGATGAATGAATGAATGTTTGCGTGTGTTGAATGCTAGAATTTGCAGGAAAGGAGATACAATGGATTTAGATATGAATTGTGAAGTCACAACTCCATCACCAGCAGAGCGCAGACAAGGTGTTTGTAGAAATACCTAAACTATTAATTTTAACTTAGAGTGTTGCTGTTGTATTTGAGAGGAGATGGGTTTTGAGAGATGGAGTTGTTCAACAGAGTGAGAGAGTTGGGTTTCAGTAGAACTCGATATTGGGTTGAATTTGAAGCCAAGTAAAACACAGTTGAAGTGGTATTAATTTAAGAAAGAATTAGATTTACTTGGACAGTTTGCTTGGCCGAAAAAACAGAGAAGTGGGTTGCCCCGATCAGTATTATAGTTGAAACTCAATGATTCGAAGGGTTAATATATCTTTTTAATCGAGATAATTGCTCTATCTTTCCGTTAGTCGTTTTTAGTCGTTTTTTATCAAAACAGATCTATATTTAAAATGTTAAAAAAAAAAAACGGATATATATTTAAAAAACAAAAAAAACATAACTATATTTATAAAATGCCCCTAATATTAATCTAGTTGTCGATGGTGCAACCACAAAAGAAAGACAAGGGTCGAAGCCAAACACAGACTTTGCCAACAATTAGTATGTCGGGTCAAAAGATAACATCCAAGAAATCTGCCCTTGATGGGAGGAGCCTCCTCCAACTTGGGAGGTCAGGTGGGATACCACTCAACTATGAGATGGTTTTCTTTTCTAGTCTTATTTTTGCGTCCAAGTTTTTATTTTACTTTTTTTATATTTATTTTTTAGTTTTGCAGAGATGGGATGGACCAAGCATTTTCTTCATCTAGGCTAGCTTGGGTCCCTTTATCACCATCAAATCAAAACAGTACCAAATATGTGATAATAAATTACCGGACCCAAGCTCGACTTTCTTTCATCGAGCAGCCACAGCTGTATATTTGTCAGGCAAACAGAGATGTAGCATAGTTCAACTGTATTTTGCTTGTCGATCAATTCCCTTAAATAGCAATAACAAGGTTTGCGAAAAATAAGCAGGTGCCTTCGAAGTCATAAAAGCAGTCCCATCAATCGAATGCAAGTGGAAAAATGCATGTGTAACATGTTTTCACATACAGTCCAAAATGATTAGAATGAAAAAATATACAGTGATTATACTTTTAGTTCAATCAGAGTGTATATGCTTTTAGTTCGATTTAAAAGTGATTTCTTCGTCTTGGTCAATAATACCACCTCTATTTTGCAATTGAGATGTGATTTTTTCTTATTTATTTTCTGGCTTCTTACAAATTGTAAGCTGACGCACCTTTGTACATCCCCCTTCTTTCTTATAAAATCTTTTCTATATCAAAAACATAAATAAAAAATATTACAACTATTATTCGGGGAGGGTACCAAAATTCTATGGATTTTAGTACCCTCCCTAATAAACTAGTACCCATTAGAGGTAATGAATAATACTTCATATAATCTGAGTTCAACCATTGATCAACAATCATTGATGATTGGTGGTGATTGTGGTAATATCCATTGCCAGCAGCAACAGATTAATCGGATTAAATCAACGATTTTTGTTCTAGTTTTAGGGTTTATTTCCTACTAAATCAAGATCTGACGATTTTCACAATACTAAAACTATCCTAAGCCGTTAGATAATTGGAGAATGGATCTATTACCCAAGCTTTTTCTAATTTATGGTTCTAGTGGACTTGTAAAAATAAGGGATGAGTGAAGTGGACACAAAAAAATTTAGACAATTATATCCCTCACTTTTATAATTACTTCTTTTTTATCCTTTTTCTCTCCAATTTATTAAAAAATTACAAAAACACTCATAACTCTCAAAATATAAATCTGGTTTTAATAAAACTAATATTTTTGGAAAGGATTTTAAATTATCTTCAAAACAAGATCCGTTGTTGATAGTAAATTCGGAAAAAAAAATCGAAAGAAAATAGCTAGGATGAAACTAGTTAAATCCTGAATTAAAATAAAATAGAAAAATTTATTAAAGAAATAGCTTGGATGAAACTGGATGCATCCTGTTTTAAACTAAGAATATAAAAATATTCGAATAATAGCTAGGATGAAACTGGTTGCATCATGGTTTAAAATAAAATTGAAAAAAAAATATTCGAATAATAGCTAGGATGAAACTGGTTGCATCCTAGTTTAAAATAAAATTGAAAAACAATATTCTAATAATAGCTAGGATTAAAGTATTATCATCATGTTCAAGACACTCTAAAAAAATCGGTACATGGCTCAAAAGTGCTTGAGAAGAAGAAAAAAAACTAAGAATAACAAAACAGGAAATCTGCAACGTTTTTATGGTGTTACAAATTAACTGTTACAATGAAGCTGAAGATAAACATTGTAAAGCTGAAAATAAACGTTGCTAATGGGTTGAAGAAACCGTTGCAGCTAAAAATAAACGTTGCAAAGCTGAATAACAACGTTGCTAATCGGTTGAAGAAACCGTTGCAGCTGAAGATAAACGTTACAAAGCTGAAGAACAACGTTGCTAATGGGTTGAAGAAACCATTGCCTTTTCTCTGTTCTTCGTCTTCTTCAGCAGCAGCAGAAAAATAAAATTCCTGATTTGATTTTCTTCGATCTTAACTTCCTGAGATCGACCCAACCTTCCTAACATCGTTTGTGAATCAACCAAACAAATCTATACACAGTCGGACCTCTTAATCTATCGCACTTGAGATTTTATAACCCTCTTTTCAACTTTTTTTTTATATCATCTTTTATACCTGATTAAGCTACTGTGTTGGTTACGGATCTAACAACAAACCTCCCATCAATGCCGTCGTGCAAAAAATAATTGTTGTGTGTGTATACTATTAAGGGGATTGACGGTGATTACTGTGTTCCAGAAATACGATTTAGAAGCAACTATTCAGGGGAGAATAGTTCGGGTACTTTGAATACGAATGGAGCAGCACAATATCATGGTTAGAAGAAAAAGAATCTAATCTAAAGGGCATATTGGTCACCTATCTAAAAAAATATTATCACTTTTTGGGTGAAATATCCAATTTAGGATATTAGAAAAGTATCCCAAAGATTATTGGATATTAGATAAGTATCATACTTTGCTTGTCTTCTACAACCATAAAGTGGAAAATATGGGTTATTAAGCCAATAAACTATTAGATAAACGGTTCAGTTCAGTTTTCACTTAAACAATTCAATCCGTTTAACCAGAACCATCTACAACCCTATTAACCTAACCTATTTTAAAGGACTATTTGGCCAAAAATAAAAATGCATGAATCAAACCATCAAGTTTTGTTTCATAATAATTCTATTTTTTTTATCGTATAAATCCAAAAGAAAACATAGTAATAGCATCCCAAGAAATCGTTTTAAAAAAATGAAATTTAGATGGGCTGAAACTTTTATTGTGCTAAATGGATTCTCCAACTCTAACAATATCAAAAGCCCAAATTCTCTGTAAGGTTGATACTGATCTTGGTGACTCAAGTAATCGATGGTGCAACGATAAAGACTAGAGAGGACAAGACTCAAAGAGTTATGATGGGAGAGCCTCCTGGAAAATCCGCACAAGATAATCACATGAGCACTCTACTCCCTTGTGGATGGTTTAAGTTCGCCATGCACAAATCACAAAGAGTTGAAATGTATGTGAAATTCAAGTCTCAAATTACTCGGTGAGAGGTAGTATTTAACCAGTTATTGTTTTTCTGGGCTAGTTTAACCTTCGTGGAAGTTATGGTCAGGCTAAAAAAAAAATTTGTTACTGCTTAATCCATGAGAGTATATGTCCATACATTCAAAAATATGAAAACCCATGAAATATGAAATATGGTTACATGTTTTATAGGTGTGGATGCCGATTTTCCAAGCAGCTCACAACCTCATGAATCTGATGGGTGGAATACAGAACAAGAAGAGAAAGCAGATAGGAAGAAAACAAAATTGAAATCAACAACAAGTTTAACGTGGTTCGGCAGAGATCTGCTACGTCCACGGGTAATAAAAGTTGGTTGTTCTTAGTGATTTTTAGGTTACAAAAGATTGAAGAGTTTTTCTATTGGGGAAGAAGCCCCATCCAAAAGTCCCCCTTCTCTAATACATTTGTTTTGCTTATAAAGGGGTGATAGAAATGGTATTTACCAAAAAAAAAACCTTTGTCCTTATCTTCAAAGCATTGATAAGTTATCTGTTTCCGGTAGTGTGGGGTTTTCTACGGGCACCGCTGCGGTCATCCAGTGATAGGCACTTAATTTATATATTTTTACCTCTTAATTTATTTTTGTTAGCACTTCTGATTTTATTAATTTATAATTTTATTGTTTTGATAGGTGGTTCACATATATCCGAAGTTACTAGTTAAATATGGTTAAATGACGAAAATTGATGGCAATGCAAATGGTGTGCCAAGAGATGCTTGGGAATTTCAGTTTTGTTTGGAGTGTATAAAAGAGAATCACAAGGTTGAGTTTTCTGTTGGCTAAAGAAGCACACGTGAATAAGAATTAGAGTGGTCGTTTTGCTTTTCGGTTAACAGTTGAGGTACGTTGTTGGAGAGTGAAGACTAGGAGCTGTACACATACAAGAAAGACGTCAGGAGTTTTGTTGGGTTGAATCACATGTGAAGAGGCTAATTCGTGTAGCCTGTCAAGTGATACAGAGATGAGACAAGAAATGGGTGCAGGCTCATGTGGCTGTACTAGTCTTTGGTTGCTTTTGATGTGGAAAGGAAGTGGAGGTGTAGGAGCTAAAGGCTAGGTTTAGTAAAAAGGCTTCACGTGATGGAGTAGGCTTTGCTTTTGAGTTTTGACCTTGTCTGTTGGCTGAAAAGAGGCTAGAAGAAATGATGATAAGGCATCTAGAGTAGGCGTCAGGTGAAGGTACGGTTGGTGGTGCTGTTGAGTGAAGCTAGAGGATATAGAACAGGCTAAGAAACAAATGGGTAACTGGCTAGGACCTGATGGAGACTAGGCTGTGTACAATTCTTGTTGGTGAGACAGGAGACAGTGACCAAGTAAAAAAAGGAAGCTAATCCTAGGGCTAAACACGGAAAGTGGAGGAGTATAAGTAGAAAGAGAAAAAGAAGACAGAGAAGAAGGTTCTTTTCGGGAGGGAGTTTTTTTCCTAGTTTGGACGTTCTCGGAAGTAGGGTGTAGAGGAGTTCTGTTTTTGTACAGAGGCTTTGTACAGTTTTTGGCGGACGGATTTTGGGTACAGGATGCACCTGTATACTTCTCGGAAGAGATAGGCGGAAGAGTACGGTACAGATAACAGACGACATCTTTACGGAACCTGGTTTAATCCTTTATACTTTATCTTATTATTTTTATGGGTTTTAAGAAACCCATCTCCATGTCTAGCTAATTAATTTGTAACTAGGGTTCTATGTCGAAACCACTTTTAGTACAAGACTAATTAAATTGAATTATTAAGTAATAGACCATTACGATTTGATTAGATTAATTCCATGATTTTGTTTATTGATTTAAATCCAAATTAGTTGTCCTTTCACCGGTTCTGTACAATACAGTAACCTATGCGCAGAATCAATAAGATAATAAATATGTTTGTCTACTTTTTATATATTCCATGCTTTTGTTAAATCTTTAGATGGGGTTTGCTTTTTAGAGCTGGATATTATTTGTGAACCTACAATTAGCTTCGTTTATTTTCTCGCTAACGCAATTAGATGGTGTATGCTTCAGACTAGGGCTTTTGATGCGCCATGCTTAGGGCGTCCCAGTGATATTTGTGACTCTAATACATATAATAGGTGATGTCGATAGAACGAACAATAAATGAATATTCATGAGTTATGTTTCATTTCAGTAATTAAATAGAAATAGTGGTGGATACTGAAAAACCCTGGTTACCAACTCTTCCGTTTGAGTTAGTTTATTAGTTTAGTTTGTTTTAATATTTTATTCATTAATATAAAAATCCAAAAATATTATCCTTGATTAGATGATTAGAGATATTAATTGCAGTATTTCCACGCTCTCTGTGGGTTCGACCCGTACTTGCCGTTGTCTACTAGTTAGACGTCGTGCGATTACGGTTATTATAAATAGGGTAATCTAAAATCCCATCATCCAGCAGCAGCTTTCCGAGAGGTTACCCATCCCTGGATTACTCCCACCGGAGCACGCTTAACTGCAGAGCTTTTTGCCAACTCTGAACCAGTTGTGCTGAAAAGGCCTCGGTGTTAGGAAAGGACAAACCACTACCTATATTCCATACGGCGAACCCTACCTGCCGAATCGGGGTATTACAATACCACCACCTTAAATTGGAGCCGTCCTCGGCTCCGGGATATATTCAAGCCCAGATCTCCGACGTTCCCTGCCACCCATGAGACTAATACCTGGAACATCCCGTCCAGCGTACTCTCTCACCCTCGGCAGGTGACCCGTCGTCGGCTCTGATACCATTTTGTAATGACCCGAGCTTCCACCGATATTGTCCCGACTTAGCCACTACGCTCATCCGGCAGTGGGGGTTTTTTATGGGCACCGCTGCGGTCATCCAGCAGCAGCTTCCCGGGAGGTCACCCATCCCTGGATTACTCCCGCCCGAGCACGCTTAGCTGCAGAGCTTTTTGCCAACTCTGAGCCAGTTGTGCTGAAAATGCCTCGGTGTTAGGAAAGGACAAACCACTACCTATATTCCATACGGCGAACCCTACATGCCGAATCGGGGTATAACCTTAAATTTTTCCATGTGTCAATGGAGGTCCGTCAAGTGTCGATAGTGATCTGACATGTGTCAATGTTGATCTTATCCTTGAATGGCCTTAGTCTAATTTTGGTGCGGGAAAAGATGGTGCGAGACAAGATGTTGCAGGACAAGATGTTGCGGGACAAGATGGTGCGTGCAGGATGGTGGGAGACAAGATGGCATGGGCAAGATGGTGGTACGGGCAAGATGGTGGGAGAGAAGATGGTGCGGGCAAGATGGTGGTGCGGGCAAGATGGTGGTACGGGCAAGATGTGGTGCGGGAAAGATAGTGGTGCGGGCAAGATGGTGGTGCATCACCACCGCATGTGGCCTTAACCTTTGACTTGGCTGGTAGACCAATTTTGACCAAATCTTCGATGAATCAGTAGAGGTGGAGCCATCCAAGGAGAGAGACATAAGTCCTTTGATCCCACCACAACAGCTGTGTCCAATCACCACAATATGCTCAACCTTAAGATTAATGGCATCTTATTTTACAGTAGCTCCAACTCCAGTGTACCAAGAAAATTCTGCCACGTGTTGAAGTAGATTTTTGGTACTCACAATTTGCCCCTTTTGTTAAGGTTTTTTTGGAGAACAATCCTTAAGAAAAAACATCTTCATTTCTTACTTGTACCGTACTTTAGTGGTTGATGTTGCCGATGCTCTGTGATGCGTCTTGGCTAGTTATGATGCTGCTATCTTCTTGTTGGTGTTTCTTGGCAGTGGTATAAGCGTCTGCGTTTGGATTGTATGCTGCTGTCTTGCAGTTACTCTTCGCCTGGCCTTGCCATGATAAGAGAATGAACCTGATTCATTCAAGAATAGATTTGTGCTTCCAAACTTACACATAAGCGCACATTAATATAATAATATCATTTCACGTGCTATAACCAAAAATGATAAATAGATTAATAAACTGTCACTCATTCAATCTTTATGAAAATATGTATTATTGGATCTAGTGTAAATGTATAAGTCAATCAGGAGTTCAAATTCAAGGTGATAATCGAAATGGGTCACATGCCAGGTGTCATTAGACACAGATTTGTTCATATGGCCAATGCCTGTGTGATATCCTATCATTCTGATAATCGAGATGGGTCCTATGTCACGTGTCATTAGATGCATATTTGTTCATACGTGTTAATGCCTGTGTGAGAACCTGTCATCTCTGATAATCGAGGTGCGTCACATGTCAGGTGTCATTAGACGCAGATTTGTTCATACGTGCCAATGTCTGTGTGAGCCTGTCACCTCTGATAATTATGGCGGGTCACATGTCAGGTGTCATTAGACGCAGATTTGTTCATACGTGCCAATGCCTGTGTGAGCCTGTCACCTCAATTGTAAAATAATTATGAATAAGAGACCTTTTCATGACTTATACAAACAAAATGGATAAAGCACGAGGATTTCAGATCCAGGATATACGAGGTACTTAGCTCTTTTGTGAGAGTCTGTGAGGGTTCCATGTCAAATGGTATGTGGCTTGTTTGTCTTGACCGGTACCCTTGACATCTGCAAATCTACGCACTTGCTAGTAGTTATGGGCTAGACCATTTCCCAGTGAAGTGTACTCACCATATTGATTGGATGTCTGCCTTTCTTTGCGCCTGTATGTTCAAATGTAGTGACGCTGGTCCGGAGTGTTCTGTCCATGGCCATTAGGTAAGACTGGATGTATCGTTCTAGGCTTATATCACCTGCCAGATAAAAGAAATTTAAAACTCATCAGTTTTCATATGCAAGGAGCATACATATGTGAGTTAAATGGAGCTGATTGTATCCTCTCGTCACTGTTGCACGAGCCAAAGGTTTACTGTATCATATTCCTGAGTAAGGATTCCAGCGAATCTTGCTAACTGATACCACTTTTATGAGTGTAGATGTATATGAAGTAAGAAGAATGAAGAATAAATTATAAGAATTATTAATTCTTGAATATTTGTATCCGCATAAAATATATAAAATATGAAGTATAAAGTACTGACCCTCAAAGAAGTTCTCTTCGCATAAGAAACCCGAAGTATACGCAGATTGTATATGAGAAGTATATGAGAAGTATCCTAAATAAGAAATGAAAAGTATCATAAGAAGTAAGAAGTATCAATCTCTTACGAAGTAGCCGTTTCATAAGAAATCCGAAAAGTATAAGAAAATAGAAGTACTCGTCTTGAAGAAATACTTAATAATGAGAAGTATGAAGTACCTATTCTCGAATAATAATTCCCGAAGAAGCATTTAGATCCCCACACAAAGTATAAAAAATATCCAATGAGTATTCTTCTCATAATACATATGAAGTATAAGTAGTAAGAAGTATCGATCCTTTACTGATGAGAAGTAATTTGTAGGAAAAATAACCTTGTCCATCGTTAACCTGGCAAGAATCATCCTGTCCAGAATTCTCAATACTAATTGAAGTTCGATATAACATTTGATCCATTTCCGTATTCACCAGTCTTCTTAAGATAGTGCGTAGATAATATGCATCCATGTGTTCTGGTAAACTAGACATAATACTAGAACGCCACCAGAAGTTAACAGCTATATAACATCGTCACTATCCACTTGGTGCAACCAGCCTTCAGGAATGAAAAGTGCATCACCCGCTTGTAGTGTAACTTTTTGGGAGTACGTCATAGAGTTTTGCGTTCTTGAATGAGTTGACAAGTCTGGATTTTCTAGATCAACACAACTGTGATTTGAGGCATCAATGTATATAGGCAATGGATATATTGATGAAACCGCAGAAGGCGGCGACAGAACAACTTGCTTGCATCCAGCAACCACACATAGTAGGTTATGGTCTGGATCATAATGTGTACTAGACCTTGATTTTGCGTTGTTCATCCACAAGTTGATAGAAGTTAATGTTTTTGCCTTTAGAATTTTTAGCATTTGAATGTCTTCTCATAGAATTTCCAATGAGACTTCTCCTTATTCTCCAAATTCACAATTGGCACCTGCGCTAAGTAGACTTGATGAAGAGAATTGGTAGAAGGCAAACAAGTTGATTCTTCTAAGGTAGGCTATGTCACTCCAACAACTTCTTTCCCAACAGACACTCCAGAACCATTATCAAAACTTCTTAGCTTTTTACAAGATGAAATGAAAACAGAGAAAAGTAAAATATGTCTTGCTGCATATAAAAACCTTGTTACTTGTAATGCTACAGTTCAAGTTTAGCTGGGATAAGTTCCCTATTTTATGTCTCAGTTGTTCATTTTTTAAATCGGAGCTATATATGTCATCACTTAGCTTCATGAGATGGTGACAAGGTTTTGAGATGAGATACTCAATTATAAAACACATTATTCAGATAGCAATTTTGTGCTCAAGCATGCTGCATGAGACCTACACTAGCATGTTAATATGCATTTCAGGTGAGCTAAACATTAGTCAAGTTTTGAGATAAGATCAGAGCTTAGAATAAGTAGGAGCACTCAGGTATTCATGCATTCATTTAAATGGTAGCATTTGTATTAAGTTAGAGCTGGTAATACTTAGCTCATTTAAGATGAAGCTGGTGCTTTGTCAGGTTTGTGGTATTTCCACAACTTGGTTTGGGCTGCAAATTGCTATAGTTCCTCGGCCAATTTTATGGTTTTGAGCAACCACGCATTTGTATTGTTGTCAATGTCAGTAGGTGCCACTGTGTCCACCTGAAAAATTATATCACTTCCAAGGTCATTTGGGGTTGTTGTATCTATTTGAACAACTGTACTGCTGCTACCACCGTTAGATGTTGTTGTGCACACTTGAAGAATTGGATTACTGCCAAGGTAATTGGGGGATGCCAAACCAACTTGAAGAATAGTACATCTTCTAGTGCCATTCAAGGTCACTCCGTCCAGTTGAACTGTACTATTTCCATGGTCACTAGGAAGCGCTGTGTCGGTTTGACTACATGTACTTCTGCCAGGTTCAATGGGAGCCTTTGTTTCCATTTGAGACTTGTGAATTGAATTGTGTATCTCCGTAAACTTTGCGAACCTGGATGGACTTATGCTACTGATCCGAGATGATTACTCTCTGGGTGACCTGATGGTTGTTCTTGAAGTTGCTATCATGTCCGAGATGGTGTAACTCGGGTAGATTGGGTGTGCCCAGAACTTAGCAGATGGACTCGAACACTTCGGGTGGTTAGGCACGAGCCGAAGCTAAGTTATTGTAATTCTGATCGTGGCTCAGAGTAGTAAGTAAGTAATCACGAGGGCAGTGATGACAAGGAATTTACGAGTCTCGTCCTCCGATACAATTGCCATGAGCTATGCTGATATTACAGCTTCGCTGGGACAACAAGTCTGGTGTTGATGGTAATCCATTAGCGTAATCTGCTTCGAGCAAGTTGTGATCTGGTAGCAGGATTGAGTGGATAGTTGATCGTCTTGATTTCTCCTTCATGTGACTAAGATCTTGCAACTAAGATTTTATTCTTGAACAATGAAGATTGGTGATTAAATCCAATCATCCATCTCTCCGCAAGGCTTCGCAAGATCAAGTGATAACAACAATGGAGACTGGCGATCATTCCCAATCATCCTTTGCGATATGGATGTTGTCCGAGATAGATAATTTTGAGCAGTCGACTCGTTCGAGTTTAATTTTTTACGAGCAAGATGATCCTAACTTGTACGAGGTGATTTGGTACGAGCTGGTTCTTTCCGAGATTGGCATGCTACACAAACAGAATTGATGAGTTCGAGATAGATGGTTCTGTGTGATAAATTCGTTCGAGTTGATGCTGATTTAACTGATCCCGAGCATGATGATATAAGATGGAGCAGTCTTTAAGCATTTGAGCCAATGTATATGGGAGTTTGAAATTGTGAATTGCTCTGAGATGATATTGACGAGATGGTAACCAACTCTGCCACCTGGTTTGCAATTTCTTCTGTTCTAGAAAAAACTCAAATGGGTTTGTAATACAAGGTTTGTTTATAGTAAATATTTCCTTAAAACTTATAATGGGATAAGATTTTGAAAGAAAAATAAAATTTTAAACAATTCCTAGTTTCCATCAAAAGCTTTTTGAAAATATGTTAACTTTAAAACTTTCAGATCTGAGTGTCGAAGATCAAGATAATAGATACAAGAAGAAAATTTATCCTGATATAGATTTGTTCTTCGGTGAAAGTTTTTTTTCTTCTATCCTTCTCTGATTTCTATAAGCAATGGCTTCTCTGAAGCTCTCATAAATCTTTGTAATAGGTAGGATAAATCTTTTAAACCCCCTCCTTCTGCGCCAAATTAGGGCAGTTGATTTTCCAAGCAGCTCACAACCTCATGAGTCTGATGGGTGGAATAAAGAACAAGAAGAGAAAACATATTGGAAGAAAACAAAATTGAAATCAACAAACAAGTTTAACGTGGTTCGGCAGAGATCTGCCTACGTCCACGGGTAATGAAAGTTGGTTGTTCTTATTGATTTTTAGATTACAGAAGATTGAAGAGTTTTTCTATTGGGGAAGAAGCCCCAGCCAAAAGTCCCCCTTCTCTAATACATTTGTTTTGTTTATAAAGCGGTGATATAAATGGTATTTACCAAAAAAGCCCCTTTGCCCTTATATTCAAAGCATTGATAAGCTATCTGTTTCAACCTCAAAAAATTTCATGTGTCAATGGAGGTCCGCCACGTGTCGATAGTGATCTGCCATGTGTCAATGTTGATCTTATCCTTGAATGGCCTTAGTCTGATTTTGGTGCGGGACAAGATGGTGCGGGACAAGATGTTGCAGGAAAAGATGTTGCGGGACAAGATGATGCGTGCAGGATGGTGGGAGACAAGATGGCACGGGCAAGATGGTGGTACGGGCAAGATGTGGTGCGGGCAAGATAGTGGTACGGGCAAGATGGTGGTGCATCACCACCGCATGTGGCCTTAACCTTTGAGTTGGCTAGTAGACCAATTTTGACCAAATCTTCGATGAAATTAGTAGAGGTGGAGCCATCCTCGGAGAGAGACATAAGTCCTTTGATCCCACCACAACAGCTGTGTCCAAACACCACAATATGCTCAACCTTAAGATTAATGACAACTTATTCTACAGCAGCTCCAACTCCAAAGTACCAAGATAAGTCTGCCACGTGTTGAAGTAGATTTTTGGTACTCACAATAGGCATCCACCAACCAATCACTACATGCATAAAAATGCCCCTACATTGCCTACAAAGTTATTTGCAATAGAGGTAGTATAACATATTTCCTCCGTATCACAAAAAGAGACACTTTCATTTTTTATATTTTTAGAAAAAAATCGACATCACTATTATCATAGATTAAGCGATAATGTCTCTTTTTGTGAGACGGAAATAGTGACCAATTCACAATTATCATAAAACATCTAAAGACTTAAAGGCCTTAATAAATAAAGCTCCCACGTTGAACGGTGAGAAAACCCTCGCTTTCTATTGGCTAAAATAAGGCTTTTGTGGCTTTTGTGAAACGAGAGTTTTTGTGAGGATACTTGGCAACGTATGATTGGTTTAGAAAAATTAGAGAGAGAAAACAATAAAAAGGGAAACCATACATGTTTTAAACTCTAAGGAATAGACATCACAACTAAATTCAATTTCGAATTTGTTAGTATTAAATCTACCATATTCAGAAACCGTGACTACATTAGAAAATCAAAAACAAAAAAAAAACCTAATCGTTCCATAATGATGGAACGAAATCAAAAATTATAGGTAACTGTGATGAAAAATTAAATATACCTGGTATATAGCACGGGCATAAATCTAATAAATGATAATTTCATTTACTGATAAACAAATTTGCTACAAAATTAGAGTAAAAATTGAAAAAGAAAAAAATAATAAAAAATTAAATACGAAACAAATCAAGATTACACTCCCTCTTCGATCTTTCACTTTTTTTTTCTTTTCGGTTTTCCATCTTTATTCTAACAATATTATTATGGATGATCGTGAACGATTTTAATAAATCTCAACAGCCCACCGTTCATCATCAAATGCATCTGATCTGACTGATATCACAATATATGTGAATATTACTAACTTGAAAAATCTGCTTCATTGAACTTACCAAGAATCAGATCTGCATTCTCTTGCAAAACCTTCAAAGCATGAATAACATGGAGTTCCTCTGTTAAGGTTGAACTAACTGCCAATTGAATCATGTAGAAACCCCCAACGACGGCATGAGTCATATAAACACTACCCGTTGCATTCACCGTATCCAAATATACCTGATTAAGCTTATTAGCAAGCACTAATGTTTCGTTTTCACTATGTAGCGCAACGACCCCGTTTCCATTCTGGTGAACCCCATTGTCGCATACCTTTATGGTTGTTGGCGGTAAAAGTCGAAAGCAGACCATGGCTAAAGTTCTAGGCACAGTAATTTCAAATCTCTTGTCCATGCCAATTAGACCCTCAAATGTCTTTGCCATTTTAACATGACTCCTTAAGAAATTTCTCAAGTTAGTTACACCATAGCTACGTAAAACCATCCAAAGTTTCATGGAACAGAATCGGCGACGGAGTGTGATTTGCCAGTCGGCGACTGAGTCCGATTTGCCAGTCTTTGTAGTCGACAACTTGTCTTTACTCTGTAGCTTTGTTTTTCAAGTATTCAGGATTTGTGGAAAGGGCTTTAACAAGGGCACTTGGATCTTTAACCCAAAGGCAACAACAATCCGAAGTTGTGAAAAACCATTTGTGTTCATTGAGACCAAATGAATCAGCTTCCTCAACTCCATCGATAAAGTGTCTAAACTCAGGGCAGATACATGCACTTCCAGCGTAAGCTGCGTCCACGTGAACCCACATTTCGTATTCCTTCGCCACTTCACAGATGGGGCCGATTGGATCCACTGCGGTCGATGAAGTAGTTCCAACAGTGGGACATACAAAAAGTGGGATCAACCCGGCTTCAATATCTTCAAGAATTACTTCTCTTAGGGTAGGAGCTGCTAATTCGAATGAATTAGCTTTAAACGTTTTAACAGCACGGAAGTTTTTTGGGTTAATTCCTGCGACCTGAGCAGCTTTTTGTAGTGCGCAGTGAGTTTGATCAGATCCATAAACGACTAATTTTCCGATATGTTCACGACCAATTTTGAATAACTTTCTGTCTCTGGCAGCTGTTAATGTACATGAGATTGCTTCACAAGTAGTTCCCTGTAAAACTCCACCCCCACTACCAGAGAACAAGAATGATTTCGGAAGGTTAAGCATTTTTTCCAAACTAATCCATAACAATGCTTTCGAGCTCCGTAGCAGCAGGTGAAGACACTCAGTTAAAACCAACAACATTAAAACCAGTACTAAGCATTTCACCGAGGAATCCCGCAACGGAACCACTCGAAGGAAAATAAGCATAGTAATTAGGACTTTACCGATGTGTTAACCCTGGAATAATCTTAGTTGTCATATCTTGAAGAATTGTTCCGATTGATTCTGGATTGTATGGAGTTGTTTCAGGTAATCGTTTACATAGATAACCCGGTTCCACTTGACTTCGAACGGGATACTTCTCGACATCTCCATAATAATCAACTAAGAATTCAATTATCATATGACCTTGTCTCCTGAATTCTTCTGGGTCTAATTGATTTGTGACACCGGAAGCTGAACTGTTTTCAAGAACATCTTCAGTGCTAAGACTACCCATTTTGAGATGGAAAAAGAGAGGTGGTTTTAAGGTTAGAGGAGGTGGTGTTGGAATCTTGCAGTAATGAACAACAACGTTATATATATCAGAATAATATGTAAAAAACTGAATTGAAAAAAACTCTACCACAGACAACTACGAGGGCGGCAGAATCACAAGTTCAACAAATTGTCCTTAACACATTAGTTCACGGGTATACTCGAGAAGAGTATTGCTAAACCCCAACGTGCGAAGATGTGTTCAGGATAAGTCTTCCCGATATAGCTTGTATTAGCACAATACAAACTACCCACACTTGAACTTAGCAACAGGAAAGGAGAGAAAATAAACATTCAAAAGCGCAAAACAAAGCGAGAAGATGGTGAAAAGAAGACAGGATAGTAGTCGCTTCTTGGATGATTTGAAAACAGATTTTCAAGTTGTATTTATAGGAGAAATTATATGCAAATCAAGTTAGGTATATGTTTTTTTATAAAACAAGGTTTTATTTCTTGTAAAACAATTAAAAACAAAAAAGGAATTTTCCATAAATTACCTTGCCCTACCTCTGATTTGACTCGCTTTGGTTCAGATTTTCATATGATCGATTTTGCTTTCACTTTCATGACACTTAAAAGTGAATTATTATAAATGAACAAAAATGATATATAAAACATCATGTGTTTGTTGGCTGTAATGTGAGTCAACATTAGAGGCAGGGGCGGAACCAGCCCATGACAAAGATAGGCTCCCAAACCTTTTTTATTTAGTATATGGGCTCCAAAGCTCATTTTCGTAATTTCGTCTATCCTAAAATTTGGAAAAAAAATTCACCTACCTATGATTAGAATCCTAACTCGATCCCTGAAGTGTTTGGATACATTTTAGAAAGTAATTTTCAATTCGATTAAGTTGGAAAATAAATTAGGTTTAACAAAAATTTAGGATAACTTATGATTGCAAATATAAATTAAAATTGTTAAAACATTATTTTTACTTCTAACCTATGCAAACAACTTCATTTGGTTGCCAAACAGGCTATTAGCCAGACATCAAGGGTAGGTAATCAAAGGTGTCCATTTAAAATGCGCTCGGGAGTATACGGGCCCTCATCAAAATCAGGGTGCAGCCGCGCACCAAATCATAACTTAAAAACGAAGCAGTAGGGCGCTACTATTCTTCGACGATGATTAAGCAGCGCTACAATCCACAAGGCAGGCGTATCTTTAAAATGTAGAGACAGCAATAATGCAGACGTGTTCGCCTGATGATCAAGTAAAACGGGGTGGCATGTCACATGCTTTGCGGCTCTTACAAATCTGTAGATCTGTGTAAACACAGAACTCCAAAAAGAACTATTCCATCCAAATAAACAGCAACCCCTTAGATCATACCGCATCAAGCATAAACTATTGGCCAAATACATGTGCAACACATGAGCATCCATTTGGAACAAAACCAATAATGTGATGACAAAATTCATTTCATACAGTTGAAGATTTGCAGCAAATAATTCGAACAAATTTTTTATTCATTGATTTGAAAGAATAAAGTATATGCTTTAAGATCTTTAACAATTGGAAAAGAACAAAAAAATTCTACATCGTGGTCAATAGTAGCTCAATTCAACTATTGATTAACAATGACGGCTGTCCGGTGGTGGTGGAGGACAGGTGGCGACGATGCCGGCGGTAGACTAGTGGTGGCGATTGTAGTAGTGTCAATGGTGCAACGGCATAGCGGGCAAGAGTTATACCGAGAGAGCCAATTGGATATACAATCAGCGTGGTAGACGTGGTTACATGGCATCCGCTTGCCTACTTCCTGATGATGATGATGATCAGTTTCATCATTATGATCATCATCAGCTTGATGATCATCATGAGGTCCTTCCATACATACAATACATACCGTATCATCCATTGCAACCGTGGGCATTTCTGATACTACCGCTAATATGGAATCCGATGATGATGTCGACGGTGGTGCTTCCGCTGCTGATGAATCTGATGTAGTAGCATTTTGATCATCACCCCAATTTGACAAATCAAGCTCCGCTAGAGTTAAGCCTAATTCAAAACAATATTCATCATATGATGGCAGTACTGGATATACAGCCATCTGATATTTGTGGTTGCGGTGGTGGTGGCGGTGGTGGCGGTGAAGTTGATTTTATGACAACTTGGGAATTGAGAGAGATACAAAATGGGGAAATTGGGGGAGTTTGATTTATAGTGCCATGGAGTTGATAAATTATTAGGTAGCAGGTATGAAAAACGTGTGATGATGTGAGAAATGTGGTCAAAATGGCTGATTTTAGACTTGGTAGTGCAAGTTTATTGAATGTTGAATTTTAGATGTGGCTACTGCCCAACAAAAATGTTAGTTACAGGGAAGTAGAGAGGAAATGCATAAATAATTATAAAAGTGTCCCAAATTTGATTTGATACTTATATTCACGTGTATCAAAAATGGCACACCACTTTTAAATTTCCAATTCTTCTGCTCCCACCACCAAATTTTGGATGGAAAAGACGGTCAAGGCTGCCAAGAGGTTACCTGCTCCCCTATCAAATTTTAGACGGAAAAAGTAGTCAAGGCTGTTGGGGGTTATTAGCTCCCCTTACCAGCAGTGACAAAGTTAGGAAATTAAACATCTTAGGTTAGAGTTTCTTTTTCTTTATCGACTTTTTCTTTTGTTTAGCACAATGATAATCAAGCAGCTGATATATTTTTGAAAATATTAAAAAAATACAAGTAGTATCGAAAATTATGATTGTTTTTTATCTCTAGTTTGCTATCTATTGGCTAGAGATCAGAAATAATCATAACTTTCAATACTAACAGTTTTTCTAATATTTTTAGAAACTGCATCAGTTGCTTAATTATTCTTTATTTAATAAAATTATCTAGTTATCGAAAAAAACATTTTTAAAAATATTTTTGGATATTATTTTTTTATGTATTTATTATTGTTATATTTGAATGGTAAAATATTTTTATATAATTTCTTTCTTTTTAATAAAATTGAAATTTTATCATACTAGTCAATTGTATATTTTAAGTACCATATTAGAAAGGTAGTACAAACATTTAAACTAAGTGGACTAAACTCTGTATGCATGGTAAAAAAACAAGGACTTGATTTGGGAAATTTAGGGGGGCTAGAGAACAGAGGTAGTCAACTATTGATTTCGCCCATGCTCATCAACAAACCTTCAATCACTCAGAATTTGATAATCTATCTAGATTTTGGTACTCCTATCAAAACCTTGAAGATAGTGCTACAACAAGGGAAATTTAGATAAAAAACAAAAAAGAATAAAATTTTATTAGTTGCCAAATTTAATTATTGCACGTAAAATTTATATTCTACATGATAAATATCCAAAATAAATAAAAATCTATGACTAAAAAGGTCGATTCAATGTTAGTAGGCCCCCCTTTGAAAATTAGAGAAAAACCGATTTAATTTTTTTTTTCTGTACTTATTTATCTTGAAAATCATAATATAAACGTTTTTTATTGAGAGCAAAAAAAAAAAAAAAAAAAAAATGTTAATATGTCAGTTTAAGCAAGGAAGGGACCAAATAGGTTCGATGGGTCATCACTCTTCAGCCTCAAAAAAAATAGTCGTCTTGATCAATGACTATGCTAGCTCCGTCCTGAATTCGAAAGGTACTACAGGAAATTACCAAGATTGTTTGGGAGGGTACTAAAACAAATTGAATTGGTACATCCCGAAACAAATTGGTAACCGCTGTGTTGAATTCTACCTGTTTAAGCCAAAAATTCTTTTTGCTAAACAACCAATCAAACTCTTGGATACAAGTTAAATAAATGTAAACGAATAACAAAGAAACATCCTTTTAAGTAATAAAGAATCATCTTTTTCATAAATTGTTTAAGCTCAATACAATAGATCATCTAGGTTTTGCAATTTCTGGGTTTATAATCTTTACACTTTTCCATTCAATACAGAAATTCAAAAATTATACAATTACTTCCCATAGGTTCGTACCTAAAAATTTCTTCTCTTCCCTTTCTCAGGTTTTTCTTTCTATTTTTTCCGTCCCTCTCTTTGTTGTTTGATCTTTTCTATTTATAGATCTATTTTTCTGATCGCTCTTTATACCACATGTCATTTTCTTCAGCTTAGTCATCGATTCTGGATCAATTCTTCTCTGGGTCGATCCATCTTGTTTCGATGTATCTATCGTCCTTGTACTTTATCTTTATTTGGTGCGATCGTATAGATGACAGATCGTTCTTAAC
>JAJJMC010031477.1:3613088-3662475 GCA_023531435.1 Papaver californicum | reverse complement strand
TAACTTGATCCTCTTCCACGTGTCGTGCTTCTTTTAATTTACTAACACTACCGATGGAACCAAAAGGTCAAAGTACAATGTATAGTTCCAAATGTATGTAAATGGGTGTCTTCATCATCCAAATCAACTATTGTGTCATCACTAAGAATGTGAATGAGAATGGGAATGGATAGGATGTGTCGCAAGATTTGAAAGTCTAGACACTAAATGTCAACACTCAAACAATATGTGTCTTGTTCACACTAAAATATTGCACCATGAGGTAAGATTTGAAAAAATTTATTAAAAATCATCACCTTTCCGGTTTCCTACTGTAATGGAACAGCAAATATCTATTTTTAATTAACGCAGTGAATTATTGATTAAGCTTGACCCTTCTGAATATCGCGGCAAATCAACGATGGATGGATACAAATACAGGCAAATCATGTTTAAGATTTAGCATTCCGGAAAGAAATCTTTTGTCCTTCTTGCTGTCTGGCTAAAATAAGTTAGTTGTTAATTATTTCAAAGCGCCCGAAAATCTTAAATAGACCAATTTTTATGGTCCAAATATAAACTAATAAAATCCAGCCATTTAAAGCTTGAAAATCTCATTCGAACCTTAAACCCCTATCCCTACCCATGTTAATTTTAATAATGAAGAAAATTGGTCCATATTTGGACCATTCCTTTGATCCACGCTTAGATGGATCTGTCATTTATTTGAGGGCATCACATGTTTAAAGGCATCAGTTTCATGGATGTTAATAGGGGACAATTTGTTTTGGGATGTACTTAAATTTATATAAAACAAAATCTCTTTTACTTATGAATTGATTCACCTCGAAACAAATTGGTACCCATAGTAGGATTGTTGATCATTTTGATCTGTATCCGTCCTTTTTTGTGAGAAAGGGCAAGTGGACAGTTCAGTTTTCCCAGTGAGAATACAGGTGGAACTTTCATAGCTCCTCTCCAAGTAGTAGGATCAGAAGTGAATGCCATTAAAACATAACGGTAGATGTCATTTGAGTTATGGGACGAATCTATTCAATGACATTGTCACAAACTTACATGTCATTATATTATTTCAAAAAAAAAAAAAACTGAAGAAAAAATATCAACTTAAAATATATATAATTTATGAATATAATTTTTTTTAAAATTAATAAAATTGTTAATAAATAATAAATTTATAAGTAAATAAATATATATATTAATACCACTAAAATAATATATACATAAAAGATTCACATATTATAAATATAAAATTGATATTAAAATAACGTTGTATATATATATATATAATGTCAGTAATGTATTGGAAATAGATGTTAGATGTGAATTTAATACAAGCACGTGACCATTTTAAGAGCTAGTGGAAACATGCACGTTTAAACGTTGGATGTAAATTCAACACAGATACATATCCATTTTAAGAGCATCCGTGATACATAGCTGTATACTGTGAGTCATGGGAATGTCCCATTTTTTTTATTAATAGGAAGAAAGAACAATACTATAAATTGTTGTAACACCCCAGATACATGTGCAACATCTTGCCAAAATATATATATGTGCAGTGCAACATAATGGGTATCCGGCTTTCACGTATTCCAGCGAAAACAATTATTAGTTGACAAATAAAATTATGCAGAAAGAAAATAAGTTACAAAATTTAAATGAATCAAAAAAGATTTGATTCATTTGAAAGATGGTACAAATCCAAATTTATGCTTCCTTTAACAATTAATAAGACCTCTTCGTCGTGTTCAATAACTAATTCACAATCGAAATCAGTATAATGCCTTAGTTTAACTTATGATCAACAATCCGACGGAGTGGTGGTGGTCCATGTGGTTGTGTGGCATTCGGTTCTTCATGGTTGAGGATTCTCGGAAGTTAAATCAAAATGTTAGGATCCATCATTACTACTCATGCACGACAAACAGAAATGGTTTCTTACTAGATTAGTTGTTTGGCTCGTTAGCTTCGGAAACGTGTTTAGAAATCGTAGGGTACACTACAAAAAAAAAAAAATGGCTTTAGTAACTATTTTCTGCCGGAGAAAAATGATTTTCTGTGGTTTTGGATTCATTGGAACTTAGGACTAAGGGATCACTAAAGACACTAGTTTATTTTCGTTATTTGTGAATGAAACCTTTAGTCCCACATAGAAGAAATTAAAGATTTTACCTCTCCATATTACTAAGAAAATTGCATTTAAGAGTGGCCCTTTGGATCAACACACTTTTGTGAGAATACTACTGCGTATAGATTTATGGTTGTAAGTTCTGAAATTTCTGAAATTTGTGTGAATAATATTATGGAATCTAGGGATGTTGTGTTCTTTGAATATATTTTTCCATTGAAATCTGATTCTCGCATGATGTGTGTTGATCCCCTAGATGTCCCTTTGACCAGTCAGTCATACCTTTAAAGGAAGATGAAGTTGAATTTGAGCCTAGAAGAGGTAAAAGGCTTAGAACTGGAGAAAAAAAATTGGGGCAAAATTCATAACATGCTTAGCTGAGACTGATCCACAGACTTATAAAGAAGCCATGACTTCTTCTCAAGCTCCCTGGTGGAAAGAATCTTTTGTTAGTGAAATGGATTCCATTATACAAAATGGTACATGGGAGATTGTAGATTCACCTCTAGGGTGTAAACCCATAGGTTGTAAATGAATCTTCAAAAGGAAACGTAAGGTAGATGGAACTGTGGAAAAATACAAAGCTAGGTTAGTTGCTAAAGGCAATAAACAGAAAGAATGTGTAGATTTCTTTGATACTTATTCACCTGTTACGTGAATTACTTCATTAGGATGTTAATTACTATTACTGCCATTCATAACTTAGAGATACATCAAATAGATGTAAAGACAACTTTTCTAAATGGTGTAGATGAAGAAATTTACATGGACCAACCTGAGGGATTTGTAGTGAAAGATTGTGAAAACAAAGTTTGTAAACTGAAAAAATCTTTGTATGGTTTGAAACAAGCACCTAAACAGTGGCATGAAAAATTTGATCATGTAATGATTTCTAGTGGTTTTAAAATCAATAAATCTGACAAGCGTGTTTATTCTAAACTTGTGAATGATGCATGTGTGATTGTATGCTTGTATGTTGATGATATGTTTATACTTGGTACAAACATGGATGTAACTAATTCCAAAAAGAACATGCTAAATGAGAACTTTGACATGAAAGAATTAGGCCCCGCTGATGTGATCTTAAGGATGAAGATTAGGAGAAATTCTAATGGATATTGTCTTAGTCAATCTCATTATGTTGAATATATGCTTAAAAAATATAACCAGTTTGATTGTAAACCTGCTTGTACTCCGTATGATCCTTGTTGTAGACTCAAAAAGAATAAGGATGATGGAGTTTCACAACTTGAATACTCACGTATTATAGGAAGTATGATGTATTTGATGAATTGTACGAGACCAGACATTGCTTATATTGTGAGTAGGTTGAGTAGTTATACCTGTAATCCGGGGCAGGAGCATTGGGATGCACTTATTAGAGTGCTGAGCTACTTGAAGTACACTTTGACCTTTTGTTTGAATTATGAGAGGTACCCTGCCGTCCTTGAAGGATTTTGTGATGCAAAATGGATATCAGACTCAAAGGAGAGTGATATGTTTTCACTCTAGCAGGTGGGTTTGTATCTTGGAAGATTTCCAAACAGACATGTATAGCTCGATCCACTATGGAATCGGAGTTTATTGCGTTAGATAAAGCATGAGAGGTGGCCGCTTGGCTAAGATGTTTTTTAGAAGACATTCCTCTCTGGCATAGGCCTGTGCAAGTTATATCTATACATTGTGATAGTCAAGCTGCAATAGCTAATGCTAATAACATCAACTATAATGGGAAGTCTATACACATTCGTAGAAGACATAATTCCCTGAAACAACTAATCTCAACTGGCGTTATTTCTTTTGACTTTGTGAGTTATAAGGAGAATATCGTGGACCTTTTGACGAAAGTTTTGTCCAAGGGGATAGTTAGTAATGCATCGAGGGGGATGGGGCTTAAGCTCATCAAATAAACTTGCCATGAAAGATACTCAACCTTGCTGAATGGAGATCGCAAGATCAAGGTTTTGAATGAGATAACTAATTTATGGTGTGTTAAAGGAAACACTATCAGAGAATTTCATTCTCTATCCCTTCCCTATGGTGCAGACGTGATAGTTTGACTGTATGTGAAGGATGACTCTTTATTAAGTCTTAATGAGTTTTATAGTTTCAATTTAAGATTGAAGTGGGGTGTATAAGTAAACACTCTTGATGGAACACAAGAAACGACGTCTTAAGGTATGGAGTTTACTAACGAGAGCCTCGCATTCAGCCCAACTACACAGTTAAGAAAGTCCTTCTCGAGATCAATTGGAATTTCCAGAATCCGTTAATTTCGTCATTTAGTAAATCAAGCTTCAGATTCATGCATGCCCCCTAACGGAGTCAGGCTTTTTCTTGAACTAGTTTATCTTATTTGACTCGAAACTTAAGACGAGAAAACTTCTCTATAAAGGCCAGTATTTGAGACTAAATAGCTTGTTGGCTGGCTGCTTTATCCGGCCGGAAGTAGGTGATTCTAGACCGGCTAGTGACTTATTTCTTATTATATATAATAAGCAAGTAAACTACCATCCCTCTTTGGCTATTCGTTAATACATATATCCGATCAGTTGGTTCCCCGCTGACTGGACTCACAAATAGTTCATTCAGCAGTAGGGGTTTGTAGACCTGCCAAAGCCGACGATGTAAGCCGGTATTCTCAAATCCTGTAGTTTTCTAGGTATCGAAGGGATGCTGTGACACGTACGTATAGGAGCTAAAGTCAGTATCAAGTCGGCAAGGAAGATAGCTATTGTAAGCAAGTTTGGGAGTAGTTGGATCTCCCTCTTCGTGAGACCGAGTATCTTCATCTCGTTCTTCACCTATCTGAATGTGGGAATGGGCTGCTTCCTATGAGAATTGAGCTGATTCTCTAGAGCATTATGAGAAACGGGATATGTCCAGGGCCAAAATGGACACAACGGCATGAACTTTACAACGCCTAGAGTGATATCATGCGTGGAAGTTATTGATGAACTACACCAAACGATGGAAGTTCAAGACATCGCGTTCACTGTACATCAAGTAGTTCCGGTAATTTCTCACTAAGCAAAGGTTCAAGACCTTATGGACACCTATTGCCTATAGTGGTATTTCTCGCTTTCTAATTTCTGATTTTTATCGGTTTTTCATTCATGTAGGGGATTGTTGGAGAAAATGATTTTACGTGGTTTTGGATTGATTGGAACTTAGGACCAAGGGGTTACTAAGGACACTAGCTCATTTTCACTATTTGTGGATGAAACCTTTAGTCCCACATAGGAGAAGCTAAAGATGTTGCCTCTCCATATTACTAAGAAAATTGCATCTAAGAATGGCTCTTTGGGTCAACACACTTTTGTGTGAGGGAGAGGACTTAGACAATGGGCTAGTTGGTGCAACCACACATTTTACACACGCGCGGTGCTTCGCACTGAAGCACGCATGCCGCCGTCGTCCGTCCGGTCAGGCGGGGGGGCGGGAGGGCGGGGCTCGGGTTTGGGTTTGGGTGTGGGTCAACCAAGACTTATCTTTTTGGACAAAGTTCTTTTGATATATTTTTTAAATGAATTATCTTAATTGGGGGGCGTCTGACCCGGTGGAATATATTTTACTTACTAAAAATTTTCTCTTGCAGTAATGCCTTTTTTGAATTCTGCATGTTTTCTTTCCGTTTTGTCTCTAATGTCAGCGCTCCATGCACGGAATTGATTGAGAATAAATTGTCATCAATTGTCATTACTACCAGTCTCTAATTTCTGCATATAAAATAACTCAGAATTTTTCATTCCAATTCATCCTATAGTAGGCAACTATCCATGGCTTTTTTCCTCTCTTCTTGCATTGCTTGCGCATTTGCTTGTTTATGTCTTTCCTTCATCTTGCTGTTGAGTTCCTTTGAGTGGGCAAGTATTGTAGTGTTATACAATTCTTGTATCGGACAGTTTTATCCTGGACATAATTTCACTGTTGGGTATTTAACATCACTCATTTTTGAGGCGTACCGGTGAACTATTATGTTAAGGACAATTTGATGATCAAGTGACTCTTCCCTCAAATCAGTGTTTAAATTTCAGAAGTTTTATTTAACGTTAACATCATTTGTTTTCAGTTTTTTATTGTTGCAAAACAACATTTTCTTACCAACTACAGCTGGTGGAACTCTTTAACAACTATTTCATGCAACCAAAAACAACCTAGGTTGCTAGAAATCTCTAGCCACTAGTTTTCAGCAACTATGGTTAGTGGAACCCTTCAACAACAAATATTTAGCAACTAAAAATATCATACATGCAACTACTATCTTTTAGCAGCCATAATTTAGAAACTTAAAAGTACATTAGAAGCTATATACTCCCAGCCACTTGGTTTAGCCACCAAGTTGATAGGTTGGTACACACCTCTACCAATCGTTAGATAGTTTGTGTTGGTAGTAGTGTTCGGTCACCAGAATTTCACGACTAAAAAATAAATTAGAAGTTATATACTTCTAGCCGCTAGTTTAAACTACCAAAATAATATGTTAGAAGATGCCTAGCTAACCATCTAAAATCATTGACGTTGTTAGTAGTGTTCGGCCAATTTGGTTTGGCAACTATAAAGTATATGAGAAGCTAAATAATTTTAGCCACTGGGTTTCCCACCAAAATAATTTGTTGGTAGACACCTATACCAATCGTCAAATCATTGGTATAGTTGTTAGTCTTCAGTCACCATGGTATGGCAACTAAAAAGTACACTAGTAAATAAATACTTTTATCTGCTACAGTTAGCCAATGAAACAATCTATAGGTAGACAATATACCAACCATCGAATCATTGACATGGCCATTAACTTCCATCATGATTTTAAAAACTACAATTTACATATTAGATAAGATTGCATTCCAACATAGTGCATAATAATACATCTTATCTATACAAAGTAGAGTAATCTAATTTTTATCGTATGGATTCATCTGGAGAACCTTGATTTGGTAGTACCCATTTATTCCAAAATTAAAGGTTGATACTAGGACCAACAGTTGATCGTCAAAACTTCCCTTGACTTAGATGGTTTTTATTTTATTATTCATAACTGACTTTTTAATAATTATTTAACTAACTTACTATATTTACCTTTTTTTATTCATCAAACCTTTATAAAAAGATATTTTCATCTCCATTAATTTGGTCAAGACCACCTCAATCACCAGAAAATCAACAAACCCTATGATTAATTAACCTCACAACCATTCATATTTTAATAATTTTATAAAATTATTAATTTAATCTTTGGTTTTCCTGATCAAATTCAAATCCATACCAAATCAATTAACTATCAATTTCAAAACACTTGTAACATCAACACCATATCTTATTTATTATTTAGATTGAAAAAATCGAACAAGAACTACACCAATAAGACAATAATAAAACATTATTATATTACTTGGCCGACCTTTAGGGAGGCCTTTTATGTGATGACTTAACTGTAAATTGTCAGTAATTAACGTTTTGGTTTCCAATTTTTCTTTTCCAATTTAAAAATTCCATTGAATATGATCATCTAAAGTTGCTTTTGACAAAATTGTCAGTAATTAACCTAGTCCTTATATCTAGTTGATTTGTTCCTGAAATAAAAAACAAACCTAAATCTCATATGTGATACAATTGAAGACTCCAAAAAGAAGATATCATCAGGTATAAATCATATTCTTGTTACCTGATTTCCGCCATTTTTGCTTGATTTTGAGAATATTTTTTGTGAATAGTATCTTTTAATTTGTAAGATAACATTTTTGTAAAATTATGAGATTTTTGTTTTTGTTTTTGAAAATTCGTCCGTTTTCATAAACTCTGATTTCTTACAGGGGTTTGTTTGTTAGTAATTTTCTAATATTTTTTTGTCTTCATCATTCCTAGGGTTTTTTTAGTTTATGAGTAAGTATTATTTTGGTTTTCTCTGAGTAGAATCAGGTTGTTGTCCAATGACTCAAATCTGAGTATGTTTTGTTTATTTTCCCTAATTTTCATACTGGATACGTATGATTTTGTTGATTTTGAGTGTGTATTATTATTTTACAGGGGGAAATGTTGTTTCAAAGTTAAATTTTTCTTCAAATCTGAGCATGAGTAGTTTGTATCTACTGATTTCTGCATTTTATTCTACCGAGGATGATTTTGTTGTCTTGATTATGTTGATATTGACTTGATTGTGTTGACAGTGAGTGTGTTGAGTTTGCATACATGATTTATTGTAGTGGAAATGATTTTCCTTCAAACTCGAGTACGATTTTTCTCTTGATGACGTTTATTTAACCTAATCTGTATACAAATTTGTTCATATGGTCATTGGTGATATGTGTTTCTGGCGGGTTTTGTTGGGGTTTGAACTGAAATGAATTTTTAAGGCTGTGTAATGATAACTTCTTGTGTTGTCTTTGTTAAGTATGGCATCTGTATGTAATTGGTATGTGGAGACCACACATTCAGTGTTTTCACTGTATTTGTCGATGTGATTATGTTCTTGATCTCTGTTAATACTAATTATTCTACATGAAAATGTTTTGTTTGAAGTTGATTTTTCTTTGAACCTTTATTGTACTGCATTGTCGAAAAATATGTACATCTCGAGGATTTTGTTAGTTTGGATGAATTTATTTGAGTTTTGAAGTCTGATTGTATTAAGATTTAGTTTTCTTATTAGATCTATATTTTGTCTCTTTGCCAGCATGAGTTTTGTGGTTGACATTGTTGAGTTGCACATTTGGGAAAACGACTGTAAGGGATTAGTATGAGTTCTTGTCTGTGAGGTTGTTCGTTACCTGCTTTAGTTGTTTGAAACAATGTAGTTAGCTGAATGTTGGAGAGCCTTGCATTACTGTGCAGGTTGTGAACTGCGTGGTTTGTGTTTACTGAGTAACTTGTTAATGCTTGTAATTTTAGATTGTTTCAATGTGGAGAATGCTTACTGTTTGATGGTTATATGATGTTTACAGAGTAGGAGTAAATATTAGCCAAAATAAATATAGTAATAGTGTTAGTTATGTAAGTATGGCTTATCTAAAAAACTTTATTACTTGATATAATGTGGTGGTATTCTTTTAGGTGACACAGTAGAATGATCTCTGGAGACAAGGCAAACCACTTGGCATTGTATAGATATCTGGAGACGGAGCTATCACCAGTAGTGGTTCAAGCATGTTGATATATCGCTTCATAATATCACCTCCTTATTCTCAACCTACAAGCAGGATATTCACAGCCTCCAACCTCTACTCAGCAAGGATATTATGGTGCACCAGCTGGGACCCCACAGGCAGGTTACGGAGTACAACATCAGACCTATGGAGAGGCTTATGGGGGTTATTCACAGCCTTCCCCTGCATATCCAACCGACAGTAGCACCGGCAATGGTCATGGGTCATATGAATCTCCAGCACTAGGTGGTGCCCCGCCTGCATCACAGAGTGGAGTCGCGAAGGCCTCACCTCAAAGTTGAAGGTCTGGTCTAATCTTGTAAGTGTTTTCTTAGATTTTTCATTAGTTTTTTTATTATTATTATTTGTATTATTTTACTGGATATGAATTTGTTGGGAGATTTTTAGATGAATGATATATTTCAGACATCAGCCATGGATGTTACTTGTCGTGGAATTTGATGATTATTATTCTCGTGGCTTTTAGTTGCGTTGTATTCTGCGTTTTTGGTTTTACATGTTTTCTTATTTTTTGTCTTCTCATTCTAGGTCTAATAAAATTTATACCAATAAAAAGGTTTTTCAGGTGTACCACCAGCTCACAATGTCTCTATGGTGAGTGAATCTCGTTTTTGTTTCAGAATTGATACTATGAAAGTGGTGTTCTTATCTGGCTAATAACCATCGGCATCACCCAAGTCTTTCAAGTCATCTTCTTTGTTTATACAGTTTGAGAAGTTAAGAAACAGATTTATCCACTATATTGCTCCAGGAGGAGGGCTTGCTGGTGATAGACGGGGCGTTGTCCCTGCTTCAGGATTTACTTTCAGTGCACAACATATATGGAAAGTTATCCGAGACAATAAGGACCTAGACCTTCCTGCTCATAAGGTCTTAAACTGTTCTGCAGGGAGTCAAATTTTTGTTTTATTTTTGGTTTCAGATTCTGTATCATTCTTTTTTTTTGCCGTTTAGGTAATGGTTGCAATTGTTCGATGTGAAGAGATTGCCAATGAAAAGCTCAGTCAGTTGACCTCAGATGAGGTACCTATGCAGCTACACTTACAAATCCCTGGATTCTTATAAGTTTACTTCAAATGATTGCCTTGTATGTGATGCAATGTTATTGATATGACCAGAATTGGTTGGTACTGGATGAAGCTGTTCAAGCTGGCTTTGTATCAGGCTTTGGAAAAAAAACTCAACTCTATCTTAGATACATATCTTCTGAGTAAGGCCATATCTGTTTTTGAAGTAATCAAAATTTACTGTTAACATGATGCTGAAATATGTTGATTGGATCTGCTGAAAATCCATACCATATCTATGTCACCTCTTGCTAGACCTTATATTTGAGAAGATCACTGGCACCAAACAGTGGGGGCACATATATTATTTGCAATATTTTTTAAAGATCCGAATGAATCAGAATGGAATCTAAACACAGGGATGATGGCTGTATGAATCTCTTAATGTTTTGAGCTTGCCTACGGGGGATTCAAAGAACTTTAATGGGTGCTTCAAAGTTGAAGTAGTGTTCTTCATCTTTTGCTTTAAGATTGTGGAGATTGTAAATATTTTTTAAAGAAATAATTAGATTGTATTTTTTTTCCTTTTCGGTAAAGAGTGTAATTTTTTAAGAAATGACATAAATTGAATTATGTTATACAATAAAATTTAATTTGGTTTTTTATCTGGTTCATAATTTGTTCGGTGTTAATTTTAATTTTAATTATAATTTGGGATTATCTAAATCAGAATACGTCACAAAAATTTGGCAGCTTAAAAACTTAAGCAACCAACTTCGGGCCAGCTTAAAAACTCAAGCACAATTTTTTTTTGGCAGCTTAAAAACTTGAGCAACCAATTTCAGGCCAGCTTAAAAACTTAAGCAACTAACTTCAGGCCAATCAAAATCAAAAATCGCTTTTAGCGAGTAAAACAATTTGGTAGCTTAAAAATCTAAGCAACTAACTTCAGGCTAAGTTGTTCCATGTATCTATCAACTAGGTATTTTAATAGCTCCTAAATCACAAATCACTTTTAGAGAGTAAAAAATTCGATAGCTTAAAAACTTAAGCAACAAACTTCAGGCCAATCAAAATCAGAAATCGCTTTTAGCGAGCAAAATTATTTGGTAGCCTAAAACCTTAACAAAGCAATTTTCAGACCGAGTTGTTCCATGTATCTATCAACTAGGTATTTTACTTGCTTTAGGATGGTTGGTCTATCTGAAGCGATTGATATTTTACTAGCTCTATTGGTTGGTCTAGCTATTAAGCGATAAGAATTTTACTTGCTCCCTGGTGGTTGGTCTAGCTCTGAAGCAATGAGAAAAGTACTCGCTTTAGGTAAGTTGGTTGATTACTAGAGCGACTGCCTAGCCGCTCTAGACCTTTACAAAGCGGACTTTTTGCAACAAGGGGAGCGAGTGCCACTTTTAGTCGCTATAAGGGTTATAGCGACTCAAAAGGGGCTTTAAGCGACTTAAAACGACCTGTCGCTTAAACCCGTTTTTCTTGTAGTGTTATATCGTGTTCCCCAACGCACGAATAAAGGTGATTCTCCTGATCTACTCAACCACCAACTGAGACTCAAATCGGTGAGTTATCTGTTATACTAAACACCATTCTTGATCCAACCATAGCGAGATGAATGTTTAATGGAACGAAAATATGTAGTTTATAGATATAATTTAATTTCAAGCATTTGATATAATTGATATCTTTTTATTAATGAAAACTATCTTATAATTAATTTTTAAATCCAGACCAAATTTACGTTTTATTATATAACATTGAATTCAGTCATATGAATTTTAAAGAGTTCGTAGCATTCATTATACTAAATTCTCTGTCTTTGACTTCAACAAATTCAGTAAGGCCAGAGTATTCTACAAGGTACAGGTAAATAATATAAGTTAATATATTTTTGATTAACTAAAACTGAATCGTTCAAAATAATTAATTTAAAAGTTATTAAAATACTCGCCCGTTTTTTGATTTACAATCCAGGATGATTTTGGTTAATCATCCACAAAATTTCCGTATGATTTCTCAAATCATTCTTCATAATGGAAATTCTACTTCAAGGTTTTCCCTGGTTCTTGAATTTTTATTACCGGTTAACGCCACAAACCTTTGAAACACACTTTATCATAAATTAAAACTAATTTCCAAACTCGAATAAGACCAACATTTTCTTCTCGATTGAAGCGAGCGCGAACCATTTTGAATGAGAGGTGCAGAGAATGATTGATTTATAGCCGCTGGATGATAAAACACAGAGTGGCATTTCACTGAGCGACCAAGACTATATATATTGATGGCGATATAAACCTGATTGTGCAGTCAAATTTCAATCGAGCGGGCAAGACTCTACCGCTTGGTGGAGACTCTGCTTCGCATGGTAAAGCGGCAAATTTGTGACTTTATCTCATGAGTTTGACATTTAGGCATACTCATAGTGACACCATAACTAGAAAATCTATTGATTTTCCTGGTGCATAATAGGAACCGGCCTAAGGATGGTTATTTGGAGAAGGATTTTGTAAATAGAGTTCTTCGGTTTCAAGGATTGGTGGCGCTAGTACTTGCAAAATGTTGTTGAGAAAAGCCCATTAATCTCACAAAAGTTGCTACTCAAAACAGAAGAGTGAGCCCAGTGAATCATTTTGATCTTTTGGATGAAGATAATGTTTGCAATTGTCTCTTGGTGCTTCCACTAATCTTGTTTAGGAAGGACCTTCGAATGATTGTACCTGACTTTTGATAGACTTGATTCTTACAATGTTTTTTGGTCTGTCAGTTTAGATTTTTTGATCAAACTAGATTGAACAAAAACTCATAATTTCCCTTTTTCTAAGTGAATTTCTTTACTCCAACCATATGTGAACTTATAACTTTGTCTACTTTGGAGTAAACAAAAATATCTTTCCATATGTGAACATGCTTTTGACGGCAGTAGAAACTTTGAAATTACTATACATTAGTACTGTGATCGAATAAAATAAAAGTAAGCATGATGCCCTTATTTTGTACCCCAATCATATCCTGGTGAGCACATTGTCAATCTCCCTGAAAACTGAAACTCTCATTTCTGTATCGTCCTCCTTAAGCAGCTCGAAGACACAAACATCTCCACTGGACACACCTAAATATCGTCTAAGAGAAGCCCAACCGGTAGCTAGATGTGTTCTATAACCTCTGACATAGTATCCAACTGTCCACACTTTATTGTCTGAACTTCGAACCATGACATTCTTTATGGTCATCGGTAGATATTTTGTGGCGAAGCTGACAGGAATATGCTGCACAAGTAGGAAAATAGATAACGAATTAGCCGTCTTTGTTTTTGTATATTCAAGAGTGACAAGCCCAAAATCATAGGTTTTTTACATATACATTTGCCGAAGGCAGGGCAGGCCTCAAAAAACCTGGAAGTCTATGTATGTTGTGCATTGTAGATATCCTAAAACTTGGGTACATCATCAACCTGATGCTTTGTATAAAACTTACGCGTAACTGTTCGCTTAGCATATTAAGTTCCTTTTCCAGACAAAAAACTGTAAATTTTTTTAATAAAGAGTGAAGTATTTAGGTCAAGATCTCTTACCAGATATGCACTAGTTAGATAGGTATCTCGCAGATAAACTGCAAAGAAAGGATAATGAGTCTGGGACTTGAATGACTTGGTTACTTCAGCCACTAATTCTTTGCCTTTGGCCACTAATTCTTTGCCTTTGGTTCTCTGTGATGATTTATGGAAAATTTTTGAAGCGTCAGGTGCATCGAATTTGTCTTCACTCTCTTCTTGTTTAAGAACTGGTGCATAATCACCTGATGGAGTTCTTTCATTTCCTAAACACGGTAACCTGGTTTCATCCGAATCTAAAGACTTCATACCCTTACTTCTATTGAGTTGCATGGGAATACCGAAACCAGGAGGAACTGACAACTGTGCTCTTTCCTCATTTGTCTTACTTTCAGTTTGAGATGGAAGTGTACCCAACAATAACACGTTATCATCTTCTTCCCTTTTGCTCAACCCGCACCTTTTCTTAGGATTAGACTCTCCTTGGGTTTCGGAATCATCTAGAGGCTCCAAAAAATTTGTAATACGCACACAAAATTCTGAATTCCCATCGTAACTGATTTCTAGAACATAACCATCTTTTAAAGAGTGATGTTCTGTGAATTCCTTCCAACCTTTGTAAAACCAAACCTTGCCTTTAGATCTCTTCAGTGTCACATTCCAAAGTCTACTAGCTTTAGTGCTTTTCAGAGCGACAATATCAGGCAGTGTCCTTCCTATTTTTCTTACCACTTTTTTGGGAATCTCCTGCAAGACACATAAACCATCAATTGATATACACAATCCAACTCAATTTTAGTGGAAATCATAGATCACTAACTGTAAACAAAAAAAGTACATTAACACCACGATGAACAACATTGTACATTCAGTAAGTTCTAACACAAGAAAAATGATAAGGAATCTCACCAATTGATATTGCTTATTCTCTGTCCAAATAGCAAGAAAATACGGCTTCTCTTTAAAGAAACACTCTGCATGATCAACTGTTGTCCCTCCCTCGGTGACAGTTGCTTTTCTCTTTAGTGCATCGCATTCAAAGCATCCGCCTACACATTATACATAGGAAACATTTGCACACTGTTAGATAGGATTACGCCAATCGCTCGAGCCGAGATAAATATTTATAACTTGACGAAGATGCATAAAATGCAAGAATAACTCACTGTTCCATTTGTCAGGACAAGAGGAATCTCTTCCAAAATTGCCGGCACGATCAAACTCAGAACCATAATTAGTTAATTTTCCCTTACTTGTTTCTCCATATTCATTCCTCTTCCTTGAGGAAATCGATTTTACGCCATTGCTACCCGTACAAGGTAATACCTTTTCGCATCCATTTGTACCATACAACTTAACAACAAACAGTGAATTACAAACATACTTCATAGTAACAACATCCCCATGGCCTAAAAAATGCGCTTCAACAAAATCAGGCCATCCTTTTCGGAAACACAAACCACCATCTTCTTCCTCTCTAACCTTCACATTCCAACACCCTAATTGACTTCGAAGGATCGAATCATAAGGTATCATCCCGTTAAAGTTCCCAATGAAATTTACTGGTATGTTCTGCATGCATAATTGAGTCATATTATTGAACATATTCAGGTATATTAATCAACAATTACTGCAATTACAAGTTAATTAAGAGAGTAATTATAAGAGAAGAAGAATGTGAGCAACTTACAAGCTTGTTTTCGAAATCCGCTCCCATCATCATCACTTTGAAAAAAGAGGGTCTACTGTAATTTAGCTGATCAGCACCCATAATTTCTTGTTTATGTCTAGAATGATCAAATTGTTGTAATAACCATTGAATAGTTTCACCATCAGATTTATGACCTAATTCTCTTGTTAACTGAAAGATTCTAGCTGCACATGAACCTGGGATCCTTACTGTAGTTCCTCTACTATCAACTTTTATACGTCTATCTTTAGTATTTGAACTTCTTTTTGGTGCTAATTGTTCCTTTAAACTTCCTTGATCATCATCATCTTTAACTTCTAATGCTTTATTTTCTTCCATTTCAATCTGGGTTCAGTGACGGAACTAGTGTATCAGTACATGGTACGAATCCGACATAGTTAATGGAAGCCATGTTCGTTGGATTGTGGTTCAGGCGTATACGTGTTAGAGTGTCCCAGACATGTGTAGCTCCTGTTAGAGCGGTGGATGATTCACCATCTAGAGGTTTACTATACTATTGTTGAGATCTCGAGAAAGACTGGTTCCAAATTAGATAAGGTCAAGTAGGTAATTTTGTAACAAAAATTCATTTTTACCGCCTATCTAACATGCCAATTCTTTTACAGTTGTGTATACATATTGATTTTTATGTGCGCAATTCTGGATACTGTTTTGGAATAGTTATAAAAGTCTGGATAAATAAAGTTTTCATGTTGAATGATGAAAAAATTTCTGTTTTTTATTGGTTGAAATAAAACTTTTATAGCATTTGTGAACAAAGTTTTGGTAGAGATATTTGGTATAATTTGATTGGTGCAAATATTTAGAATTAAAAAAACCCACTCTCTTATTGGTTATTTTATTTTAAAATCATTACACTTCGTTTATACTCAATACTTAATTATACCGAACCGTTATTTATGTGATTGACGAACTATCCATAAAAACTAAAAAGACAAAGAAAAAGGGGGATGATAGAAAAAAAAATCACATCAGTCGCCACGACGAGACTGAAAAAAACCCCGTCACACCAAATTAAAAACTTTCATCAAACTTGATCAGAAAATAATTATTATAAAAAATTAAATATCCCCGATACATAGCATCACACAAATCTAAATATTTAATAAGGGTGGGTGTTACATTTACTTGTGATGGGTGTCAAGTAAAACCGAGAAAATAAATAAAAGGACAGTATACTGAAAAGGGCAATTCCAATGGAAATAAATAAATTAGGAGATTTGATGTGTCATGTGGATGACCAGAAAGAAAAATTTAGCTATTGGATGATAAGCAAAACGGTTGTTAGAGGTGGCGCGATAGACTTGTCCGCTCGATCATTGCTTGATTGCAAACGGCTATACCAGTACACCCTCCTTACACCCCATAAATATACTACATTTCTCCCTCACTCTTGACTCCCACATTCTCTACTCTTTTCTATGCTCTAAACTCCAATCTAGTCATAGCGCCTGTAAAAAAAATTCTACTCCATATAATGAGTATATGTTTCAAGAAAATATAAGAATAATAAAATATTTTTAATGATCAATGTTAAGGTAGTCCCTCCAGGTTATCTAGTATGTGGGCATTTAACTGAAAATTAATCGGCAACGAATAGAGTAATCACTTCAAGTTATACTGTGTACAGGCTATGTTTAGTTTATATGGAATCCTAATTAGCAACCCTAATTAGCAATTCATCATGATACGTATGGCGAATCATTCATGTCAGTTTCAAATTCCGTAGTATTATATGAGAAATCCGGATATTCGCAAATGGTTCGGATTCACGATTAATTAGGCATTATTTGACCTAGAAACTCAGCACATTAACTACTGGGCATATTCCAAAGATAAAGCCCATTATTTATTTCCCACTTTCAAAATGAAGGTTTTAGAAAATTGATATGGAAAGAAGTCGAACTTTAGAGCTCTGACTTCAAAACTGAGTATCACTGTGCCGCATGTTGTTTTTGGATAGTGTTGTATAAACCTCATATATATATCCTATTTACATCATAATTGATCATCATAAAGACCTTATCCATCTCTATTTTATATTTCTCTCGTCTTTTAACTTTTCATAAACTTAATAATATTATCCAGTGACTTCAGGTGCTTGACAACTCGGAAAGTAAAAAAATGAAACCGCGTTATACGATTAAAGACTAGATTACAATCAAATAAGATACTTGATCAGTGTCTAATAATGCATATTTATTGATCATTTTGTTATCTTTTGTCATATCATAAGTTCTTTAATATCCTATTTTAAGTCAAGTAATGTATCTTGTCGCTCTGGAGTAAATTTATTTAATTCTAATTTGTTTTAATTTGTTTTTATGATTTTAGGAAAGTTTAATAAAGATTGATTGTTTGGAAAGGTGAAAGAAAAGGATGATTCGTGGTCGGCGATAACAAAAGCAAGACAACAAGTTATTCTGTTTCAAGGCTAGGAGAAATGACAAAAGAGTGTAACAAAGAAGCTATTGTGATTGATAGTTAATGAGTCGCTTGACTGAAGTGTAAACAAAGTGTGTATTGAACTCTCATATACCTAAGCTAGGTATTATTGCTCACCACCCAAACATGTCTTTTACCACTCTTCCCAATAACAATTCCAAGATCGGAAATAAAAAATTCATGTTCTTGCTCTACCCGACAATAGTACCACTCAACCCATTTTTATTTCCAGAAAAGCTAAATGTACCGCACAAATGAACAATACATAAACCCCTCACACACATGATGGGCCCAAAACTAGCCCCCTATTTTCCTCAGAAGCGTGGGACCCATTTTTTTGTGAGTGGGCGGTTTATATATCGTCTAAAATGGCGGTATGTATAGAACCATTGTTTTATTTCTCTCTGATTTATTTCCTCTCTCTATTGATACCGCCATCCTACTCTAATTATCCTTTTTCACTGCGGACGAACCATGCTCTCCCTCATTTGGTTATAAAATTCTCTACAATATCAACATCATGTGACACTGTTTTCCGATGAGAACCCACATTTAGGGAGACACTGTTGGTTATTAGGTGATCATATATGTGAGTTTTAAATTCAAAATAGTCTCATTAATTCTAAATGATTTAAGTTAACCTTCTTGCATGCTCAAACCATTGTAACCATTCTAGTAATACTTAAAATACCTTTCCAAGTTTGGAATATTGGGTTTGTGAAAAAATCAGGGTTCAAAAACAACATTCAAACTTATTTTCTCCAAAGAACACGAAAACCCTTAAAAATGAAATGATATTCCCGGTGAACCTAGTTGTGACTTGTGAGGGGCAACAAAAGCCCATCATCAGTCTCACAATATTTTCAACTCAAAATGGAAGAGTGAGCCCAGTGAATCATTTTGATCTTTTTTGACGAAGATATTGGTTTCGTATGATGGATATCTAAACACTGTTAGAACACTGGTCCCAAGCGAGAAGGACCTTCATATCCTCGTATGGTTCTACCGTGAGTGCCTTTTGATAAACTTGATTTCTACAATACCTTTAGGTCGGTCATTTTAGATATTCTTTTGTCCTATCAGTATCATGGTTGAGGACATACTGTATAAAACGAGTACGCCGAGATTCGAACTTCTGACTTCGACTATGCGAACGTCTGCGGCAGCTAACTCAAGTTGGCTTTAAAATTTTCACTTTTTCAGACGTTCAAACAAACTATTTACCAGTTCAAATCAAATATGAGTAATGTCTAAATCTAAAGAATTTCAATCGACACATTCCGTAATTCATAGCCCCCTTGTCCCTAGAAAAGAACACAACATCCCCATCAAAGAACAAGTACTAGTACATTGAATCCAGAATCACCAAAATCCGAGTTTTCTCCGAACAAATTTGGTTACTCCAAGAATGAGAATTATAGGCAAACATCTCTTCATTTCAAAGAAAACACAACACATAATTTCCACTTGTGTATACCGCATTGGTACCGATTTTCACGCGAAACTCAAGAACCCATGGAGGCGGCTTAATAGCAAGAAGAAGATGTGGATTATGATTTGGGGTTGAGATGTCAAAATCTTACTATTCAAACAATAAAAATCAACATCTCTCTCTATCTGATCTAACTTTACTTGTTTGGATTAATCATTTGAAATTCAATAATATGCTGCTTATCTTACTACTACTTTATAAATCTATCTATCTAAGAAGATAACAAAAGAAAATAAAGATTCCTAAAGTCCCACACTCTCTCAAAAACTAAAGTAAAAATTAAGTCTTTAGTTTTTATTATTATCTCTTATTCTCATTCAATGCTTTCCTCTTGACAGTTGATAGCTTGGAGTTTTGCACATAAAGTTCTTCCTACAAAATTTGGCTTTTTTTCTTTTTCATTTGTTTAGATCAAACTTTGCTTCCAATGTTTTTTACTTAAAAGAAAGAAGAATATCTGACTTTCACTTATCTCTACTGATCTTATGATGATGATGATGATGATGATGAAGCTGGAGACTATTCATGTGGATAGGTCTGAAACCAGATATTATAAATTCGGGGAGAGGATTTTATGTCTATGAGGGGGTCGAGGCTAATTAAAATATCCGGCGTGCGAAATTAATTTCTAATTTTCATTAAATGTTAATTAATTGTGATGTTAATATTACCGAGTCAAATAAAATTAGCAGTGTGATTACGTTCCAGCTAACTAGCAAGTACTTATAGGGACTTTTTGAAATTGTTTGCTTGAAGATGTTTACATTCATTCCAAAACAATTTTTTTTTGTTAGACGCAAGGTTTAGAAATATAATAAAAGTCTATATTATTTTAATATAATGGTGAATTATAGTATAATACTCTCTCCGTTTCATGAAAAGAGTTACTTTTCCTATTTGCACAATTGTTAAGGCAAGATGAGAGAGAATAATTTTTGTAATTTATTTCCAGATTTACCCTAATAAAAAGTTTAATACTACATATATCTTTATAATGAGAATAATAACATTTCTTAAAATAACAAGGGTAGTTTTGAAAGTTTGTTATATTAAAAATGAAAGTAACTCTTTTGTTAGAACAAAAATTTAAAGAAAAAATAACTCTTTTCCTGAAACGGAGGGAGTAGTAAAATTGTTAGATGGTACATTTATGATGTGGATTTAAAACTTATCGACACTGAATTTTTTTAAATGAAATTTTTTTTTCTTCCCAACTTTTATGTCATTTCTGATTGGATTGACCAAAGTGGAGAAACCCTATGGGTTTGCCGACTGTGATCCAGATGAGTTGAATTGAGATGATATTTGTCGATTTTTTTCAGCTAAAATAAAAGAAAACAAAAGACTCCCTAGTGGAAGAAAGGTTTGGCATGTGGGGTCAGTGATATTAGCATGAGAGATCTTTAGTCGTGTGTAAGAGAAGGAATGGTCTGCACACAAAAAACAACAACAAATATATTATATGGGGTAGAGCAAATGATCAAAGGAGTATTAAAATGAGGGGTCAAAACTTGATTAGTTTCTTAAAGACAAGTTTATGGGGAAGATAACATACTATATTTGTGTGGTATTAAGCCTCTGATATAAAATTTGATTTATCATCAATTAGTGTTTATTTATTTGCAAGTGTTAGAGATTACAAAGCGTCCTTAGATTAGGGATCAGATCTTAATCTTATTGTCACGTGCAATCACTCTTCTCTTAATGCAACAACTAACAACAGTATCAACTACCAACTTTTGTTTCAACGAGCAGCTAATAATTGGTCTTAGGCTCTTAACTGGTAACAAGTATTTGTTCATTCCGTAAAGGAATTTAGTCTGGAGCGTGTCATTAGGCACACGAACTACGAAGTACCCGTACAGATACGGTAATTTATTAATTTTTAAAAAGTAAAAATACGAAACAATGAAATATTTTTATTTATTAAAAATATTTTATATAATAGTAATTCATTCTAGTTAAAAAATCATACAACTATCATTTGAAAAAGTTAGAATACTAGAAATAAAATAAAAAACTATTAACATCTCGTTCACCAATCACTCATCAATATCGTCTTTATCAAAGAGCACCGCTTCTAGTTCTGGTTTGTCAAGTGAAAGATTTACAACTTCAAGTTTTCCCCATCGTCACGTAGATCAAATGTATCTCCACTAATATCCCACATTTTACTTTCTTTTTTATGTAATTTCACTTTTTCTTGAAAGGGGACGAAGATTACTATGAACAAACACTAAAGTCTCAACATGTTGGGGTTCAATCTTGTTTGTTTTCATAGAATGGATAAATTATATATGCTCCAATCTCTCCGAACAAGTACAAATAACCATCAATATATAGGTTTGGTATATAAAATTTTAAATATATAGATTTTGTATATAAAAACAATATTCAAATTATTGAAAGTATCCCCTCTTTTAGAGCATCCACGTTATACGGCGACCAAAGAGGATAATCAAAGAGCAAAAAAAAAATTGGTTATAGTCCGTCTCACACGCAGTGGTGGACGAGTATAACTTGGTGAGGTGTTAACATAATTTACGCCTGAAATTGGGCGCATGCGTAGAGAGACGTCAGTTCGTTGCGTATTGAAACGTTTGGTTTGGACGGACACTTGATCAACGCTCAGACAGAGACGTACGCCTGCATGAACTTTTCCTATGATGATTTTTTTCTCCTTCTGTTTAGCTTCCTGAGATCGACCCAACCTTCCTCACCACTTTTATGACTCAAACAACCCTTTTTCTACACCACAATCAAGAAATCTCTAAGAGAAATCTTCCCTGGAATTTTCCGGCCAACTCCCCCCCTCTTTTGTGTTCGATCTGGTATGCTTATATAGATATAGGAAACCTATTTCTTTACGTCCACTTCTTTTTTATCGATAAGGACACAGTTCCCAATCCAAATCCAACTCCGAAACTACCTCAAAATTGTGTTTAATCCAAATCAGGGAGTGAGACTTTTTCCGGATGCAAATGGGATTTACACCTTGATTTACAGCCTTAAATTACTTATACTGACGTGTTTTGATCTGTCTTGCTTGTTTCTCCAATTTGATAACTCAAAAACATTTTCAAATCCCTTAAAAATCGACTCCCAAGCAACTCAGGATCTTTCACACGTAAAGAAAGATTTTCCCTCCTTTCTCAAATTTTTGAAATTGAAAAGGGGTGCCCTTATCCAAGCTACATGTGCTTTTATCAACTAGCCTGGGTGCCTTTAGTTATTTTTCTCGGGTGCTTTTATCAACTTTTTGAGCCAATTTTTTCACAAATGTTATTTATCAAAACACCTAAAAACACATAAAATAATACAATAAATACCAAATTGAGCATTAAAAAAATAAATAATTAAGGACAAATTAGACACAAAGATGTTTCTATCACGGAGCATGCATAAGGTTTGGTGTTGGAAAGGCATGATGGATCATTCATCATGTGGCTGGCAGCGCCAGAATTAGAAAGCCAACATGAAGCTACATTCGGATCAGTACACACAATTGCTGAATTGAGCTTGATGCTGTGAAAAGCTTGCTGGAGATTAGAAGAACTTGAAGTAGAAGCACCAGCTGAAGACATATCTCCTTTGTTAGATGAATCTTTATAAGAATCCTTAAAAGAAAAAGTGTATCTCCAACGACACCTATTTGCAGTATGACCAGGAATTTTGCACATCTGACACACACTAGTGCTAAAATTAGATTTAGTGTAGGAATTACTACCATCGGAACTATATTTCTTCGATTTCTGCTTAGAATTCTTAGCATAAAAAGTCGAGTTCTGAAACTGATCAATAACAACAACAGATACAAGTTCATCTGCCTTTAACCATTGCTCATGATGAAGAAGACGAGATTTCAAATCACTATAAGTATATGGAGTTTCCTTATTATTATGAGTAATCACAAACGGATTATCTCTACCCAATCCAAGTAAAGCATACATGACTAGATCTGAATCATAAACTTTCTCATCAATTGCAACCAATGAATCTGAAATAACTTTAAGCTCATGAAGGTATTCATAAATAGATCGATTACCTCTTCGTATAGAATGCAATTGATTTCGTAATAAAGATTTTCGAGCAGAGAACTATTGAAGGATGAATTTATCAAGAGATAACCAAATCTCTCTAGCAGTAGTTTTACCAACAACACTTCTCGAAATAGTATCAGAAAAGCCGCATTAAGACAAGACATTACGAATCTATTCATCTTTCTCCTAGTGTAAAATTCAGGATTAAGAGATTGAAATCCTTTAATTTGAAGGAATTGAACAGGTTCCTTGGCAGTTCCATCGATATAATCATATAGGTCTGTTGTAATCAGGATAGATTCGAATTGATTTTTCCATATCAAATAGTTTGATCCATCTTCTTTAAGAACGACAGGCATAAATTTTATGATGTTTTAAAACGGTAATGGTTGATGATTTCGAGTAGTGTAAGATGTATTTGATGTATTAAAGGTTTCAGATTGTGAGGTATTGTCGATCACCATTCTTAAAAATAAATCTCTCAGGAAAAAAAAAAGCGGAAAAAAAAGATTGAAGAAAAGAGATAGGAGAGTCAGAATCTCCTTCAGATATCTGATACCATAAAAGAATCGTGTGAGCTGAGAGACAAGTCTGAAAAGTTTTGTATCGACGATAAAAAAAGTGATTACAACAATTGTCTATTTAAAGACAGTAACAGTACCCTAAATAACATAAAACGAGTAGATTTGTTACAACAAACTGTAACAGTAAAATGTAAAAGAAAATTATATTTACTCCGTCTTACAATAGTTTAGTACATTTGATCAGGTTTTAACGAGGAAAATGCTTGGAATATGCTAGTTCCATGAGCTCATGTAATGCCGTAGACACGTAGCTTTTAAATCATGCCATTTACATGTACTACAAAGAATTTATCATCTATCTAGATCTAAATATCTAAAAATGATTGTCACATAACTTACTCTGGATAAGGTATACTCAAGTGGCATGCCGCATGCACCGGTGCGAATGATGTTGCGGATCCCTATTTATATCATTGGAAGATAGTCGGGACCAACCGATCCATCAACAACTTATCCCTTTTTATCTACGTCTAATAATCAACTACGTACAGTCAAATCGGATTATCACACCACAAACATGTCAAACCCCAATTGGCTCGTAATCCATTACTCCCTCTGCTAGTCCATTAGAAAAGACAAGTTGATGTTGATTATTAGCACTTTCCAAGTAATCACATTGGAAAAGAGAAGAATAATCCCTCAACGCTGAAGAAAAGAAGATTCTACATTGCTCACCTTGTAGTTTGCTAATACTTTACAACTAAGTTTCTAAAGCTCGTTGAGATTGACCATGAGAAATTTTTGTAGCTAGATCCAGGGATTGAAAATTAAAATCTAAAGACAATAGTTCTGTAGCGTTCGTGTGAGATTAATAGTATGTTTTGATACTACTTCAAAAAAAATTCTTTTTTAAAAAAAAACAAAAAAGTCACAAGTGAGCTCCGGTAAATAATTTTAAAAATAAAAAATTAATTTTTTATAAAATAAAATATTACTACTTTTAACTTTTGTTTCTACAAAAAAGACTGAAAAATGGGACGAGCTGCTTCGCAAAAAGAGAATAGTCAATGGAAGCAAAACAAGCGAGAGTTCATATATAGGGTTTAACGGGTGAGAAGTTTTGTTCCAACAGGGATGGTTTTGAGTAAATCACCATGGTTGTGATATTTCTTATCCCGGGCCCGGGTTCTATGAAAAGCTCCATTATGTGATATTCATATCCCGTTGCCAAGCCAAAGAAGCGAACTATTATTTCAAAAGCAGAAGACTACATGATGCCTCTCCCTTTTGGTCTCAGATTCTATTCCCATGTTCCGATATTTCCATTTGATGGAATCCCATATTCTCATTCTTAATTCTTGGGTGAAAGAATTCCTCTATAACTTAAGTGACACAATAAAAGCTTTTTTTATTCTTTTATTAACTGATTTATGTATCAGATTCCATTCGCCTTACGGAAAGAGGTATTGATACGATCTACTCTATAAGTTCTTTCAAACAGGAGGGATATGAGACCCAACGAATATAGGTATTTAAGGTTTTGGATTTGAAGGACTCATGAAGAAGGTAGCTCTACCTAGTAGACAAAGGATCCCTAACCAAGTGTCTTGGAGGTTTTATTCTTTTTTTAGTCCCCCTTAACTCGCAAAAGTAGATGATATGGACCGGTTCCTCCAACCCTTTTTCTATGTGTTGGTGTTGTATATGACCGACATAAGACTCGACTTGTTAGATATTACAGAGGTTCAGCCAAGTGCATCTCACTTTTGACCCTGCATCTCGCTTTTGACTCTTTTTTTTGACGCTCAAGTGAGGCATGGTTTGATGAAAGCAAGGTCTTAAAAATAGACTTCTTCATAGATAAGGTACGAAAGTAGTTATATGCATGCAAGCCACAAATAAAAAAGGAGATCCAAGCTCTACCAAAGCATCGGCTAAGCACAACTCATTCAACTATGATATTTCCACATGAGTTAGCGAGTGAAAATAAATAATAATCTAATGCCCGATCACTCTATTCATCGTTTATCGTAGTTAAGCACATCTTTTCGATAGATAAGGCTTTATCCAATCTTTACCCATCGTCTGATCGAGAATAGATAAATACGGATTTATACTTCTAAAAAAATATAAAGGCTTCTGTTTTTGTTTCTATTTCTAGTATCGAAATATACTGTAATATTAGTGGCTAGTTTCCAAAAATAATTGACGAAATGTTTTTTCGGGATTTTTCGGTGGGGTGTGACAACATTGCAATTCGCAAGAATAATCCGTTGATTCCTTGGAAAAGATTCCAACAGTCCTGATTTTGTAATTTACCTAAACTTCCTGTCTGAATTTTTAAAAACCAATTTCCCTAAAAATGATGAAACTTGAAATTAATTCCTCTGTTTCACTGGTTATTCTAAAACAGTACACCTTATCTCATATCATATCCTGTCTACTGTCTAACCAAAAGTACCACATTAGTTAACCAATGGACCCCCACCCTGAGTCAAAATATCTCTATGTGGGACCAGTTTGAGAAAATATCAAGATTTCTTGGGTTGAAGAAATAAAAATTATCATTGATGATCTAAGTATAATTGACGGTTACCATTAAAAGGAACATCTAAAGCAACTGTCTAATAAGTTATCCACTCAAGTCTGACAACACCACTGAATTGAATTTTTGAGTAGGTGGTGAATCGATTGCCTTTTTAAGCCGTCACTTGCCGCGTAATTATTATAATGTGAACCTAAAATTTAGTCATATGTTCCAACTTAAGAGCTACTGTTTTAAAAGTGGCTGTGGCTTGGTTTCTTAAGAAATGTTTTCCCACTTTATAAGTTAAGTTTTGCAACAATCGTATAATTGATTGTAGGAAATTCCGTGGAAAATTGTATGATCATACCCATATTTAATAACAGGGATCCATAATCATGTGGTTACAGTGTGAGATTAATGTCACTTGCCAAGAAAGAGTCTTTGGAATTTTTTTGGGGTTTCCTTACGTAAGTGTAGCAGCATTATAACATTGAAGTCTTCTTAGTTTGTGATTTAAGCTTTTAGAAAAACCATTCACCGATTGAAGCTAAAAAAAAAAAAATCGGATAAAAAGAGATCGAAAAGTTAAATTATAAAGAATATTAGAGATGAAAAAATAAATTTGCTCATTCGATCGTAGGTTCAATGGTGCAATTAAACAAGACTCAAGGTTAGAATTAAGGTTTAAAATTTAAATTAGGAAAAAGAGATAAAATCAACCACCCTATGACATATGTTTAGATTTAGATAATCCAAAAGGATTACCACTTTTAATTAAGATATTACGGGGTTGATAATTTTCAAACATTATTCTATTCCAAAGCTATGATTTAGACGGATAATTTTGTGGATATTAGAATATGCTACAAAAATCTAGATAAGAATAAGTAAAAATAACTTATCTAAAAACTAAACAAAAGGTATATATAATTGAATTTTCGTGATTAAGGATAATGAAAAAAACAGATAAAAAATGTGAATTTGAATATAATATATATTTCACCATCCAAAATAAAAGGTAGTAATACCTAAGATTTGGATTGAGACCGTTGCTATTACTTATCTTAATCACATTTATGTCCTACAGGCCTGCTGCCTGTATATTATGTAGCTCCCAAGCAGTGGGAGGAGCCAGGGTTCTGACCGCGTGCCTGTTAAAGAATGAGCCGGCGACTCATAGGCAATGGCTTAGTTAAGGGAACCCACCGGAGCCGTAGCGAAAACGAGTCTTCATAGAGCAATTGTCACTGCTTATGGACCCGAACCTGGGTGATCAACGACACTGCAACTGTTATCAACACTACACAAAACCAAAGTTTTGGTGCAATTCTTCTATTTGATAATTGTCTGAAATATGCTGACAAATACTAATAATAGTGAGAAAAATTATAGAATAGAAGATCACTTGCTCAAAATGGCATATTTTAGAATGTTTATTATCCTCAATATCTGTATTAGCCTGATGCGTGTTTTAATGCTTCTTCTCCGAATTTAACAAGTTGCGTTTAAAGGTGGTTATTTCGGAGTATACATAGGCGTGTACTAAAAAAAAAATGCATTCGATTACTATTCTAAAGATAAGTGTATTTGCATTCAGTAAGACGAACTATTTTTTCACTTGATGACAATCACTTAGGAATATAAGTGTGCCTGCACCAAAAAAATCATACTCTCTCTATTACATGTTTATGATAAAACGTCTCATACTGACTTTTTATATTGACAATTTATTTTTTAATTGAATCATATCTAACACTATTTAAATACCAAGGGCACCCATAATGTCTATATACTGCTGAAAATATATTTTTTGGATGAAATGATCTACATGATAATAGACAAAACATCACACCATTATCAAAAAATATATGTATAAGTCATAAATATTACTACCTCTATTTCAAGAAAAAAGTTATTATCATTTTTATTTTAACCTTTTTAGAAGTAGTGGACGGTTGGAATACTATTTAAAAAATAATTTTTAAAAATAAAAAAATCAAAAGTTAATTTTAGTATATAATTTTAGAATAATTTTATAAACCAAAAAAATTATTTCGGATGTCAAGTAACTTTTCTAAAATTAAATTCTGCTGTGGTGGCATTGAAACAGCCTTTAGATTTCGGGATGTCAAGTAAGGCATCCGCCTAATCCTACCATTTCAACTGCCAAAAAAAAAAAAGATAAGATGCAGCACCAATCTAAGAAGAAAAATCCTGCAATTTCAACCAGTTTGATCCCAAAATGAGACAAATTGGTAAAAAACACAAACAGAAAATTCAAGTTGGCACGATTCCACGTGTCAGATTGCCCTTCATTTATCATCATCTAAACAAAACATTTGTACGGATCCAACGAAACAAGTGGACATAACATTTATCTCTATCTATCCATCGATTTGTTCATCATCAAAACAAACAAAACCCTAATTATCATTTTACTCTAAATTTGACACGTGTTGTACAGAAACCTTAAAAAATAAATTAATTAATTAAATTCAAATAAATCCATATAAAATTCAACCTAATAAATCCCTCTCTCCCATTTTCTCATCCCCTTCCACTTTCTCTCTCTACCAAGAGACCCTTTCTCTCTCTCCCTCTTTCTCTCTAGAAATTTCAATTTCAGTACTTTTTCTTATCAAAAACAAAAATTTGAGCAGAACCCATTATTTATGTCAATCATATCTCTGTAATTTGTTCAAAAAGATTTGATTTTTAGTGTGAGGATTTTGTTGTTTGAGACTCTGGTTTTTTTTGTGGGAAGATGACAAGGAGGTGTTCTCATTGTAGTAACAATGGACATAACTCAAGAACATGTCCAACAAGAGGAGGTGTGAAATTATTTGGTGTTAGATTAACAGATGGATCTTGTATGAAGAAAAGTGCTAGTATGGGGAATTTGGCATCTCATTATGGTTCTACTTCTTCACCAAATAATAATCATAATTCTTCTTCTCCTGATCATAATATTCTTAGAGATAATCATCCTATACCAGAAGGTTACGTTTCTGATGATCCTGCTCATACTTCTTGTTCTTCTAATTGTCGTGGTGCTGCTGAACGCAAAAAAGGTAGCCTTATTTTCATTTAAATTAAATTTTGGTGCTTTCAGAAATGGGTTCATGTAGACTGGATTTGTTGTTGATACTGAATATCTCTTATTGGCATGGAAATTTTAGGTAATGGGTTTGTTAATTGTTAGATCTGGGGTTGTGGAGAAATCTTGAGAAAATGAAATTTGAGTGCATTCTACTCAATAATAACCATTAAAAAAAAAAAACTTATCTTGTTGGTATCTTAGTTACAACTTTTGACTTGTCTTTTTGCTCCATAAGTGTTTTGGCATATAAGAATATCCATATTGATTTAATTTTTTATCCTACTTTCATGATTTATGTTTGTGCTCAACTTATCTAGTTTATGAGTCTTTTTGACTCAATTTCTAGCTTGGTTGGTGATTCATGGAGATGTAACTAGAGTATTGCATGTGTCAATTTTGTTTTCTTGAATTTTTCATCAAATAGTTTTTTTTTTTATGTGTGTGTGGATTACATCATTTTTTTCTGTTACAACTTTGCAACAATAAAATGCTGTCACTTATGTCAACAGTTATCTATAATTCCAAAGTTTGTGCAGATAATTTTGTTTTGTTATCTCATTGTAATGTGATTGAATTTCTAAAGAGGATGAAATATATAGAGTGATGTTAGTTTATCCATGGATCATCTTCAGGGTTGTATATGTTTGAATAATTGTTCTTTAGAGTAGCTTCTTTGCTGCATTTTGCTCTTGTGAGCATTCTATATATACTTTCCCTGTTTTTTTCAGTCCAAGTTCTGATAAATCAAAAGACTTGGGTCTTGGGTGTGCGCTTTTGTAAAGAAGATTTTTTGTTTTTTGAAGCATGTAAAGAAGAATTGGTTGTCCTGCAAATAGGTAAAGGGAATTAGATACTAATGCTTAGAGGTAGAACAACTTAAGTTCAATTAGATAGGTATTACCAGCATATTAGTTAGGCTGTCTTAGTGTTAGTGATTGTTCTCTCTTTTGTTTCACTGATACAACGGTTTCAGGTGCAAAAGACGACATGTACTTACATTTGTAAAGTTTCATTTTTTTTGTGAAGACATTCGTGTATCTGTGCAAATGGTAGATAGAGAACTACATTTACTGTGAGAGTGACTTGTCTGTTTATCTGAATTTGCTTTACCTGCCCGTTATTTACTGCAGTCTTTGATGCACTCACTTGAAATTGAGAAGTGTTTTCTTATATAAATGTTACTGGAATTGCTTTTGACGATTAAATTTTGATTAAATTTGGTTCAATAGTGATTAAATTTTGATGTGCGTTGTTATCTGGTTTGGTGTTTAGGTACCCCTTGGACAGAGGAGGAACACCGACTATTCTTGTTGGGTCTCCAGAAATTGGGTAAAGGAGATTGGCGTGGGATTGCTCGTAATTATGTTGTCTCAAGGACTCCTACTCAGGTTGCTAGCCATGCCCAGAAATACTTCATCCGACAGAGTAATGCAACAAGAAGAAAGAGACGGTCTAGTCTATTTGACATGGTTCCAGATTTGGTGAGTTTTTGAAATCCTATAAATAATTAATTTCATCAAAATTATAGTATCCTGATCAAGGATGGGATTCTGGCATCATCATGTTGATTTTCAATTACTCTTCGTATAGTTTTGTTACTGATTTCTCATTCTATCTCTCTGTTTGTCAGTCTGATACCCCAGCAGTACCCGAAGAAGAACCATTTTTTATCGAATCTGAGATGGGGGAAACCGACAATGTAAAATCATTACCTTCTTTGAATCTCTCCCTCGACCATGATTGTGAACATATGGAAACCACTTGCAACGAAACCTCACCCTCAGTAGAAGCCATAGAAGAAGAGACTGTAGCATGTAACAATGTTGCTCCAATCCCAATGTTCTTCCCAGCATATATACCACTTCAATACCCATTCTGGCAGCCAAACCTTGGTTCTGCAAGCACTGAAGAGGAGAATTCTGGTAGAAAGACTACTATCTCTAATCATCGCGTCTTAAAGCCAACACCTATCCTTGGGACAGACCGTGTAAATGTTGACGAATTGGGCATGTCTAAACTTACTTTAGGAGGTGGGAGCGGTGTAGGTGGAACTCGTATGGAACCATCACCACTTTCCATGGAATTGCTTGGAGCTCCATCTAGGCAGTCAGCGTTTCATGTGAATCAACCAGCCACTGCATCAGATTTGGGCAAGAACAGCAAGAGTAACGCAATCCATGCAGTTTGAGAATCCTACTAAATAGCTAAGAAAAGAAGAAAAAGAAAAGGGCTGTTATTATTTTTATTTTCTTATTTGTTCGTCTTTTTTTTCCCCTCTTGTACTTGTGTATGTTCTCCCTGTCTATAAATATTTCTCTCCACCGTAATACAATGTTGTTGTAGGACAATTCTAAGACTTGGAGTGTTTCTAGGATTGAAAAATGTTTCTCAAAATGACCTTGTGGGAAAATATCGTTAACCTTATTGAAACATCAAAAAGGACCTCTTTAAATGGAACTATGTCACAGCAAATGCAAATTTTTCAGTAAACTCTCTGGACAGAAGAATTCAAACGCCAAATGGCAAATGGAGAAGTTATTACACCCTGGACTCATCACAGATAATATTGTCGTAGTTCATGAGCTTGTTGACACTATGAAAAAACATAAATCTAAGTAAGGTTTGTTAGCCATTAAGTTCGACGTGTCTAAAGTTTTTGATATGATATAATGGTCTTCTATGTTGAAGTGTTTGCAAACCTTAGGCTTTAGTGAGGATTGGTGCCATCTAATTAGTCAATGTGTGAGAACTATTTCTATATTTGTGTTTCTTAATGGTTTACCTGGTGAGCAATTTTAGCCAACTAGAGAGTTAAAGGTGATCCTTCGCCACCCCCACCCCATTTTTTCATTCTCTGTATGGATATGTTTTCTAGAGCTCTTATGCATCCTGAATCTAATAATCGGAGTTCCTAGTTCTAGTCCTGCTGTCAGTCTTTCTTTTTTCTTTTTTTTTTGCAGATGTCTGTCTGATTATTATTAGAGTTAATCTTACTGAGGTAAGAAAGCTTAGCTAAATCTTTTGGAATTTGAGCAAAGTATAAGGTTAAGCTGTTAATTTTGACAAGTTTGGACTTGCTTTTATTCCAAAGACTGAAAATCAAACTAAGTTAGCTATTACAAACATTCTCAACGTTAATAGAATTGGCCTTCAGGACAAATACATAGGGGTTCCTTTACTTCTCCAGGAAAATAAGTCATAATCCTTTTTTGGAATGCTGGACAAGTTTGATAACAAACTGACCTCTTGCAAATCCAAGCATCTAAACCAACCAGATAGAACTATATTGACTCAGACTGTTCCATGATAATTAGCTACTTACAAGATCTCTGTGATTCTAATGCCAAATAAAATGACTCATTAAATGGATACTATGTAGAGAAGATTCTTTTGGCACAAAGAAGGTCAGAGTAGAGATTTATATCTCAAGGCCTGGGAAAGTATCACCATTCCTAAACATCAAGGAGGTTTGAGCATTACAGTATCTACCATCTTTAATAGAGCTCTTCTGACTAAGTTTGCATGCAGGATATTGCAGGACCCAAATGCTTCTCGGGTCTAAAATCCGAAGTATAGGTACTTTAAGGACTATAGTCCTTTTTTTTATGAACTAAACACTAATGGTTCTTGGATTTGGAGAGGGGTCTCTTAGGTATTAGAGTTATCAAAAGACACTATTGTTGGAAAGTGGCTAATGGATGCAATATTCGTATATGGTTTTAGAGCATCGTTCGGTTGGACCCATATGTATCGTATATCATGTTAATATTGGATGACCAAAACTATATCTTGATGTATAGGCAACTAATGTCAGTCTCGGACTAGGATTAGAGCATGGTAGTTGAGTATCAGAAATTACCGAATACCCTTAAAAATTGAAAACTGGAGAACAACAAAGAAATCTGAAGGTCCGTGAAGACTGACTATCTTATTTACTCATTATTTTTACCATTTTATGTACTGAGACGGTGTCGTATGGCTTTAATAAATGATGAATTATAAAGAAGAAATTTTCGAGTTCAAACTTGTACTTAACAATCTCGAAACAAAAATTCAAGTAATGGATGTTCATATGACTTATCGCATTTTATGTCGATGATAATTCTTATTGTTCAACAAACTATGTTTGCAGAAGAAGATCTTAAAAACATCAAGTTGCATTAATGTTCACGAACTGATTTTTTTTGTTCGCGAACTATGCATATAACTTGATGTTCCTGAACACCAAATAACACAAGAGTTGACGAACTAATTTTCTTGGCTCGTAAACTATACACTTTTGATTATGTTTTTTGAACTCCGAATTTGTTATTGTTTATGAATTAATTTATTAAGTTCGTGAACTAGGCACATTTGGATATGTTCCCAAACATTTCGAGTTTGCTCTTGTTCAAGAACTGATCTATTGAGTTCGCAAACAAGGTACTTTTGAGGATGTTCCTATACACTTCAAACATCTCATGTTCACAAACCGAATTTCTTTGGAAAAATGGTGGTATTATCAAAAAGAAAGTTTTGTTTGCTTCTAACATTCAGTTTTGATTGACTCAAAGGGTGATCCTTATTGTTGTAAGCCTATGGATGAATAATATCATACTTTTACAAAAAAAAAAAATGGCACTTGATCTTTAGTTCCAAAGAATCCTAATATAACTTTGGTGGTTCCTAAGTGGGTGTTTCGCACTAAGTGGCTAGCTGACAGAGCTACTGAACGGTACAAAGCCCGTCTGGTGGCTAAAGAATTTAATCAACATTAAGGGATTGACTATGGTGAAATGCTTAATCCGGCTATTAAAAAAAATGTACAATTCGTGTTATTCTGACATTGGCGCTTACATACTCTTAGCCCATACATACGAAAATTATACATTCAAAAGGCCTTTCTTATTCCTTACTGAAGAGGTTTATATGAAGTAATCCCCTGGCAACATTGATTCACATTTTCGTGATTATGTATGTTGCTTAGATAAGTCTTTGTACGACCTTAAAAATGCACAGAGAGACTGGTATACTTGTTTGAATATTTTTCTTCGGAAACTTGGTTATCTTATATCGCAGGCTGATTCTTCCCTATTCATTTGTCGTTTATCTGATGGTATTATTTATTTACTTGTCTATGTTGACGATATTATCTTGACAGGCTCCACTTTAACTTTGAAAAATTTGATTGTAAATCTTCAAAGGGAATTTTTCCTTGGAAGATCTTGGAGATATGTTTTTTTTCTCGCTGTTAAAGTCACACGGACTCCTACTGGTTTATTCCTTTCTCAATGGCGTTAATGGCGCTATATTGAAGACTTGTTAGAGTGTGCTAACATAAATATTGCAAAGCTTGTGAGTACCCACTTTACTATTTTTACTGAGTTACATCCATCAGGTAGAACTCCTTTATCCAATCCTAGCTAGCTACTATCTATCGGAGTCTTGTTGGCGGTTTACAATATCTACTTACATTTGCGGTTAACAAAGTTTGTCAATTCATGCAACATCTCGCGGACAAACATTAATATCTTGTCAAAAGGATAATGTGCTATCTGCAAGGCACCTCTACTTTTGATATCACTCTTCGACGTTCTCCTACGTATATTGAAGCTAAAATTTCAGGCATATACTGATGCCGACTAAGCATGTGATCTATTTGATAGACGTTCTACAAGAGGGTATTGTGTTTTTTTGGGGTCCAACTTTGTTTTTTTGGAGTGCTCGAAATTACAAAACGGTATCAAAATTGAATACCAAAGCTGACTTAAAGGTCTTGCAATTGCAATTTCACAACTGATTTGGATTGAACTTTTGTTAAAAGAACTCCAATATCCTGTATGCATTTCCTCCAGTTCTATGGTGCGACAATCTTGGACCTACCTATCTCACAATTAACCCTGTTTTTCACGGCAGCACTAAACATATTGATTATCATTTTGTGTTAGAACGGGTTCAACATGATCAATTAGATGTTCGATTTGTATGCTCCAATGATCAAATTGTAGATGTTTTCACCAAACGGATGCCAAAACAACTTTTTTGTTCTCTTCGCTCTAAGCTTACTATATCAGACCCACTCGCTTGTATCGGAGGAGAGTGTTAGATAACATGTTAGATAGTCATGTATTTTAACTTAGTTCTCCTATTTTAGTTTGGTGTCTCTTTACAAATAGGGGCAATTGGAAATATGTCCCGGATTTTAATTATCAGTTGAGGATATGTCCTGTAACGATCGAAATTAAGGGATATGTTCCAACTGTCCATTTTTTCTGTTAAATACTTATTTTTAGACAGTTATACCCTTGATCAACTTCATATTTTTTCCGCTAAATCAACTCCTGCTTCCGTCAATCAATCCATCATGATCAACTTCATGAATCCGGGATGTATTTTCAATTTTTCCTCTCTTTAACCATTAAATATTTTATGTGTGGAGGGCATAACTGTTTAAAAATATATATTTAACGAAATAAATGGACGGCTGAGACATATCCCTTAATTTCGACCGTTACAGAATATATCCTTTAATTACTAATTTAAATCCAAGATATATTTCCAATTTTCTCTTATAAATACTCGTTGTCCAAGCATTGTGCACCATCATACGTAACTATAAATATAAGTATCCTCTTTTGGTTTTCTTAACTTATAGCACAATCAAAATCTATTATAATCCAAAGTGCAGGAGTAACAACCGATTACAATGAACAAAAAAGATAAGAGAAAAGTTTGATGAATGAGCTCGAATTAACTAGCAACGATGAGACCTTTAGCATTATTTATGAAGATGATAATAATACTTTATGTATCATTCCATCTACCTGTAATCCGGTCAGCTAATCCTGTGATCTTTTTATGACACACACAACTATATATAAAAGTGTTCCACCGATATTGTACTCGCTTATCCATTATGATCATCCGACAGTGTGGGGTTTTTAAAGGAAATGATATGATTATAGACAAGTGGTAAAAAGGTCGTTCTTTCGGACTTGTGAAAATTTGATTTTTAAACTCAAATTTTAATAATTAAACTAAAAAAACTCAAAACAAAGTTGGTATCAAGATTTAAAAAAAAGCATTGAGACTCAGGATTTCACCATTAACCAATTAAAATGATTCAATCTAATCAATATTCATGCAAGTCTTTACGTTTAAAGTGATTCTAATATGTTGCATAAGTAGATTTCAAAGTAAGATTTGTAAATCGAAAGTATAGAACATCAACAACCCTAGGATAAGCATGCTCTATCAAAAGAAATCACAACTGCTTAATAAAAATCCTTAAATAAATTTTTAACCAAAGCAAATAATCATAAAAGAAATTGCAAAAGTCAATTAAAATAGAAATATACCACTTTTCTTGGAACAATGGCTTCCTCCGTCGCCTCAGCAAAGGGATTTATCCCTTCATGCTCAAAACACTTTCAAAAGTTTCATCTTCTACTAAAAAGAATAAAACAGTGAATCTACAGCGATGTACATGCGTTACAGATTAACTGTTACAGTAGAAGCTCAAGATAAATATTGCAAAATGAAGATAAATGTTGCAAAATAGTTGAAGAAACCGTGGCAGAGAGGTTGAAGAAACCGTTGTCGTAGCCTCTGTTCTTTGTGTTCTTCAGCAGCAGCAGAGAAGAATTCCCTAGAGTGATTTTCTTCCTTCTCTTGGTCTTCTGATCTCGGCCCCCCCCCCCCCCTGCTAACACTCTATCCACCCCTATTTATACCTAACATGGTCCAAGAATCACCCGTAATAACTCCAAATAATTCTTCTTTATTCTCCTTCCAAGTTACAGGATAATTTTAATCTTCTTCACGCGGTTTATCCTAGATAGCACACTCTAGCACGTTGCCAACACCTTCTAAATCACGTCCAACTCCATCCAGACACACGCAAACTCCAAAATAACTCAAAAAAATCCTGAGAATATTTCACGGGAATATGTCCACCCTGTTTTCTTTAATCGGTGATTAATCCAGCCAATTGTAATCCAATCAACAACTATACCTTCCCTGTTTAGCTCAATCAAGTCTGGTCCAAGAGAAATTTACGATTGAATCTCTCCCAAACATCTCCAAAAATCGAATCCTAAATCTGCCTGTGTCTACAAATATTTTCCCGCAAATTTCTGATTCTAAATTTGAGAAAAAGTCGGAGTGCCTCTATCCTATGTTGGGGTCCCTTTAGCACATGTCCCTGGATGCCTTTAATAATTTTTCCGGGTGCCTTTAACACTTTTTCGAGCCAATTTTCCAAAAATATTTATTTCCTAAAAATATAACTAAAAACACAACAAAAATAACACAATTAGTATATAATCGAGCACTATCAATATACAGAATTGGGACAAATCAGACACAAAAATGTGTCTATCAGGGAACCGCTGCAGGAGGTCACCCATCCATGGATTACTCCCGCCCCAACACGCTTAACTGTAGAGCTTTTTGGAAACTATGGAGCTAATTATGCTGAAAATTCCTCGGTGTTAGTAAGTCAAACCATTAATTATATTCCACTCTGGTAACGCTACTTGCCGAATCAGAGTATTACAACAACCCTCCTTGAGCTTCCCACACAACCCAGGATTGCCTTCACACGCAAAAAATGAGTGTTCCACTTTCAAAGTTATGACAACCACGAAGAATACTACCATATCACACATATAGGATGATTACGTCACAAATGATATGATAAACTTAGGATTTTGTTCTGGCGTTTTACAGTAAGTGTGAGTATCAACCTACTCAATTAGGGAGAAGATAGTCGGCCACAAGGGATGAACGGTGTAGGATAGACTCAATCCTTGGTCTATCTTTATTTATTCATTAAATTAACGGGAGGTGCTTATCTTACTCCTTATCCTTATAACACCTGCTAGAGATTAGGGTTTTGCAAAGCTATAAATAGACCAACTCTTGGTCAATCTAGACACAACAATAAGAGAGAACAAGTTCACATAATAATAGATTTCTACAAAACCTCTCTCTTAGAGCTTCTTCGTCTACAACTCTCTGCAATTAAGAAATCTAATGTCATCACATCTATCATCTTATCTCCTAGACCAACCATATCTCTCCATTTGTGACGACTGAAACAGACCTTGAACAGCTATTATCTTGTTTTTGACAAGGTTTGTCTGTAATCAACCTATCGCACTCATACAAATCCTAACTATCTTTACCTCTTTAACCCTACCCCATTTTTTATCATCTACAACAATCACTACTTTTTTGCTTGTACATATATATTTATATATCACTTAGCTCAATTTCTAGGATATACAGTCATAGATATCTCCTTTACATTAATGACAAAGATATTTTTTTCCAATACGGTATTCCTAAAATCTACGCTTCTTTTATGTTATAGGTCTCCACTAGATTTACTAGCTACCAAGTATAGTTGCTTGCATATAATGCATTTCATGAACACTAGTAATTGCGGCAAGCCTTAAGTATAACAAGCTCGTAAATGCTTATACTACATATAGTAGTTGTGATTAATTTTATAAAAAATTAAACTTCCCAGTTAGTTTTGTTGACAACTTTTACATGGATAAAATATAGCTCTTAGTAACTGTCAATAACTTACATATGTTACATACTTGACGCATCAAGATGAAACAAATCCCTTAGGTGGAAATGGAATCATATCCTAGTGTTGCTAACATAGCCAAGATGACAAAGTAGAAAATGCAAAACGTCCAAACTTGAGTTGCGAAGGTTATTGTCGAATCATGACACAACAGTATTGAGTCACTATTTAAGGCATCAGTTTTCAAAATTAAAATGAGTGGGTTTCAGAATCCTTAGCAACGCGCAGTGAAATTTTATTTTTTATTTTCCGAAAACTAAAGGTTCATTTTTCAAAATTTTGGCAGTGAGCACACATTTCAACTTTCTCAGTTGTCTTTGAAAAATGAAGTTTTTTTTTTGAAAGCTAAGCAGTTTTCAAAAGTTACATTTTATGAGTACCATAAATGCTAGTTGGTTTCTATCAGTGGTTCCTGAAGTTACCTGTAACTGATATTGAGACAATTTTACCATAAAAATATATCCAAGTATATATTTGTAAATACATATTTTGTCGACCCTGAAGGTGACGAAAATGAAGATTGGTTAATATTATATTAGTACCATAAGTGTATGTATTTTTATGTACTTTTTTTATTTTTCAGTTTCTTTTAATTGCTTGTTTTGTAAATAATGGATTCCAGAAGCAATCCATGAGATGTGGTTGACCCCAGAAATGATCCAACATAGAAATTGTGGTTTCCTATAGTATCCAAAATTTTATGGATTCCAGCAATAATCCATAATCACGGACCCCATAAGTAGTTTACAAGAATATTTGGACTCAGGGGTAACCATAAAATTCTTAGGTTTCAGAATAAGCCGCGGTTACTAAATGCTTTTGTAAATGGTTTATTATTTTTCTCTCATCTATCTTTGCCAGAGGATATGGATTCCAGAAGTAATCTATCTAGCATTAAATAGACGATAGAGATATTTGTCTCAAAGAAAACAAAACAACAAACACAAATTATCGAACCATTTTATAACCTTGTTGAGGTTTTGGAAAATGTAAAAATCATTTCTGGTTCGAATAATATGGTAGACGGCTCCAAAAGAGCATGTATCATTCTGGTGGTGTGAAAGTTAGTACTATTGGCGCCTTGTATTATTCCGGATTCCAGAAGAATCTGTCAAGTTTTAAAAATATTTGGCGTAACTACCACCTTGAAATGAGAAATGAGCATTTTATGGAGTATTTATTACTTCATCTATCTTATGGCAGAAGCATGGTGTAAAGAAGCTTAAGGCTCTCTTTTATGGGGTGTGCTATATGAGAATCAAAACAGTCAAATCTCACATTGTCGTTAACAAGAAGTTTAATGACCTTGAATTATTCATGCTCAGGCATGACTAGCTTGAACACCCATGTTCTACAAAGATGAGTAAAACAACACAAAATGCTCATGGACATCGATCCTTTGTAGAACCTGAAGCTTCTAAAAAAGGATGTAAATTTTGTTTGTCCCCTGAGACATTTGGTTATTAAACTGGCATTAATAGAAAATATTTTGGTAACTCACTGAATCAGCAACATTCCTACAGAGGATTTAGGATGGCATTTATAGGGCTTATTGCACTATGGACAATTTTGAATACTTTCAGGTATTGATAGAAGCATCTACTAGATGGTCTTTTGTGCAAGTCTTATGGTTGGTTATCCATTTTTGGACTTTCGGATTAAGTCCTTTTATCTTGGTGGTAAATTTACAGGCTTTTGACGTTTTTCCTTAAGTTGGTATTATGTCGAGCACTAAATAGCACATGTGCATACTCAACATGGTTTAGTTGAGTTCTTTGTTTTAGCATCTTTAGATAATTGCTCAACCAACTGTTTACCATCAATATTATTTTGGAAAGCAACCTTACATTCCATATTTACGTGTTTGGTCCATGAAGCCATCTAACTATATATATCTATATATATATTGTTGGTTTTGATTCATCATAAGACATTTAAAACCCTGAATTGAGAATTGATAATGTATTATTATAGATGAGACTGTATTCCCGCCGTTAGGGGGAGAAAGTAAGCCGTAACAGGAACGACGTGAAATGTCTCATCTTTGTTAAGCCTGCAGTTATTTTTGGGATACCAATTGTGTGGTTTAATTAATACCCAAAAACTCTCATGAGCAGAATTGTCCTTAAGAATCGGACAAAATTATGGAACCAGAAGTTTCCAAAAATAAGATGGTAATGTTTCCTCCTTGATCGATAAAACTAAAATGCCACCAGAAGTTGGCATGATAACCCACCACCAGAAGTTGGCGTGAGTAAGGTTGATAACCTTTTAAGATTCTCCCACTTTAATCAGGGGGAGAAAAGTCACCACAAAAGGACGGTGCAAATTATGATAACCTAAAAAGGTATTCCTTCCTTAACCAGGGGAGAAAGATTGCCACCAGAAGATGGCACATATATGTCTAAAAACTTAAGGAATCTCTCTTAAAGTTCTGGAGATGACAGACACCACCTAAAAGGTTGATGTAAGCAATATCGACAACTAAATATGTTATCTAATTAAGTTTTTATCATGATAAGAAAAAGTCTGGCTGCCATTGGAATTGGCGTGAAACATCTCATTTGTTTTTCTCACACCAAGATATGTGATGCAATTGAGGTGTTGAAGATTACTCATGATTTAAGCATATAACTGCAGTAGCTATTAACAAAATTTTGTTTGTCACTTGCTTGAGGATGTAGACACGAGAAGTTATCTCAGCAGGTTAAATCATACATCTCGCAGTGACCAAGTCATGAATTAAGACACGCTTAAGGCATGAACGACTACCTTATTTATGCCTCATAAAAGGATCCAATCACTTTTGTAATATGTATTGTTCTTGAAGAGACTACAGATAGTGCTCGTGGAGACTATCGGAATACGATCCATATTCTCTAAGTTTATACCTTCTTATTAAAGAAAAGGAAATGATAATGCCCCTGAAGTGGCGTTGGTACCAGTCTGTGAAATTTTATTGAATGTGCATGCACTAGAGAAATATGTGAGATCAATATGATTGTCGATTACTGTTTACATTAGTGGTTATGTACCCCTCTGAAGAGGAACATCGACATCGTGATTGGTATGCGTATAATCCAATCTGCTCAAACTAATCTAGAGATTAGAATCTCTCGGAAAACGTAAAATTCGGATCTGACTCACACTGTAAAATCGCGAAACCTGAATATTACAGGTTGGTGTTTGAGATGAGGCGCAGAGAGAGTAATAAATCACTTTAAGTGCGATTTGTGGGTTTCCTGTTGAACCCCAGGATTGGTTCTGTAAAATTAAAAGTATTCTCTTAATGTTGATGCACTTTAGCGTGGTAGTCCCTGAAGGACTCATATTGCATCTAGCTATGACTAGTGATTGGTGATTATAATTCAATCCCTGAAGGATTCGAGTTTCTGACTCAGGTTGCTACCTGACCTCGTGAATTACGTTAGGATTGAAATTAAGTCATAATCACCACATATGAGAATTTTGTGAACAATCCTTGTGTGTGTTTTATGTTCTTGGTATAAGGTTAAAATCCGGATGAACTAATAATATCATCTTTGGCTTCTTGAAGAGCCCTTAATAGCGCCAAAATATACGCTTGAACTAAATTATGAGATCTCGTTGGAATTAAATATTTCTCGACCTGAAATACGAGAACATGCTAGCATAAAACTTGTTTGTATAGACTAGGGTATCCAATTTTTGATACTCGTGGTACTAATTGTGCTACTAAATTAGCATTATTACTATATCACCTCTTAAAGTGGAAGGTGATCGATCTATCTGTTACGTATGTAGAAATAATACTTTATAGTCTAGAAGTACCATGTAAGAATATAATGCATGCATTATCTTGTAGTTTTAACTTTTATTTTGCAGGTTACGCTTTTAAAGACTAAAATTGATTCTACAGTAAATATGAGTTTACAAGAAGCCTTTCATTGTTATTCCTGAAATTAAATCGACAAACTGAATTTGGTGTGCAACGGATAGAGGATATAAATACGAGGTGTACAATGGTGGTTGTGCACCCGGCGCAAGACCTGGAAATCAATCCTCCATATACTGCCAATTGTAAAGTAGTTTTTTCCGAAAACTGTATAATATTTGCACCACCAACCGCTTTAAGAAAGTTATACTTCAGGGGGAGTAAACTCGTAGAATCTTCCGCTGAACCTAAACGCGATGTACTCTTTTTCCTTCGCCAAGGTTTTGTCTTATTGGATTTTCCTTGTCAAGGTTTTAACGAGGCAGCATATGCGTGTCCAACACCATTATCGGGCGGCGTCCGTTGTACTCTTTTTCCTTGGTCAGGTTTTGTCCCACGTGGTTTTCCTTGGAACGAGGCAATATTTTCGTCGACGTCGACATTATTATAAGCTTTAGATATTCAGGTTTTGTCCCAAGTGGTTTTCCTGACGCAGTTTTCACAAAGAAGAGATTTGTGGAGGCAACCATCCTTATTCCGAGGTTCAAGTATTCAAGTTTTGTTCCAAGTGGTTTTCGTGACGCAATTTTGACGAAAGAAATATTTCGTGGCAGTGATCAGGCTAACTGTAAGGTCAAGTTTTTCTTAAAGGGTTTTCCTGACGTAATTATAACAACAAGAGAAAATTCGTGACGACCTACATCACTTTAAAGCTACCCTATTGTACTCCTTTTCCTCGACCAGTTTTTATCCCATTATATTTTTCTAACAAGATTTTAATGAGACAACAAACTTTCCTCGAATTTTATTTCATCGACACCGATATAATTTTAATGAGGCAATATACTTAAGTCGACGGATCATCCAAGGAGGAGTGCTGTGTAAAGAATCTATTAGTGGCTGATCCGACTTGGACTAAAGATAATAGCAAACAATTTTATCTCATAAACGAGATAAGGATTAGCTAACTTAGCCTTAACCTTTAAGGATCAGATATAATCCTATGATGCCACGTATCATCCCATTATCCCACCGTGTCATATTGATGTGTCTCATAAAATGTACTCATATACTATAAATACCTGATGGTATTACCTGTTGTTCAGATGTAACGAAACAGAAAGCAATAAAGCTCTTAATTTCTTACTACAGACTTTCTGTTAAGTCACCTTGTTCTATGTGTAGTATATACTACTGTTAGTACATAGGCTATAGTCACTGTAGAAAAAAGTAATAGCGGTCGAGATATTTAACAGTACAAATGGATGTCCGTGTTTCTCTGTCTTTGTAACGGGAGTTGTTAATGAATTATTTTGGATGTTTGACTTTGTTTTTGATTATGTTTTTTCCCACTAAAGTCTATAAAAAAATAATTTTATTTTTAATGGAATACACAAGTGGGCATTATAATCTAAGCTGCTACTTATCCTTACTTTCTTCATCTGGTATGGTACCAATCTAAATCTTTTATCCGAAAATGATGAATCCTCAAAAGCCTATAATATAACAAGTCAATCAATCCGTGGTGGATAAAAAACCATACAAATAAGTCTAGTTCCAAGTGATGAAGAAATGAGCTAATTTGGTTTTTCAACTGAACAACCATGAATTTGTACCATTACGATGACACATTGTGGGGGAAATTTTTTATAGGATAAATATAAATATCTAGCATTTTAGTTTAATGCTACATATCATCCAGCGACAGAATTAGAATTCTAAGTAAAAGTCAAATATGAGAGCAGTATGTCAAAGATAAAAAAAATAAAATTACAAATAATGAATGGAAATACAAATTTAAAAAGATTTATGTGAAAATAGGATCTAAGTAAAGGTCAAATATGAGAGCAGTATGTCAAATATAAAAAAAAAATATTACAAATAATGAATGGAAATACAAATTTAAAAAGATTTATGTGAAAATAGGATCTAAGTAAAAGTCAAATATGAGAGCAGTATGTCAAATATAAAAAAAAAAACATTACGAATAATGAATGAAAATACAAATTTTAAAAGATTTATATGAAAATAGGCTTGGAAAACCACGTGATAACTTGGACACAACTGGTTTCAATTACCTACTGAATTTCACCACTGAGACAATATACGATATTCAATCAATTAAAAATATTCGTTTTGTAAATTATCTATTACCAAGTTTAAATCTGGCGGTTTTAAAATTTTAGCGGTTCAGTTAACAACTTTTTTAATCGTGGCCTATGATTTTATTAAACGTAACTCATTTACAATAATTTTTTTATTAAACATAATTAGTTTCATAATTCAAGAAAATAAAAACTAATTAATTCCAAACTTATTCAAAATATGTAATATCTGCCTTGGTTTGTTATCATATAAAAAGAACAGTGCAACAGTTCTTCTTTTATTAAAAAGTAAATCTAGTTTATTTTCCATAAAAATTGTAAATCTGATGAATTAATCATTCTTTAATTTCGTGATTATTCTTACTATAATTTCTCTGTAATAAATGATCAGTAGCAGAACCATAAAGCATCACCTTCTTAAACTATCCAAACGAAACAAGCCCATCACCGTCACTATCATCCACACCTTTAATCGTATTTTTACAATCCTTGAGTGTTGGATTCTCGCTTAAACTTCTCAATACATGTTCTAATTCTTGTGCCAATAATGATCCATCACCATTAGCATCTAATATTAAAAAAGCAGATTTCACATCTTCAAGTAGTTCCTCAGGATCAATAGTGTTTAATTCAATAAATTCATCTAAATCAATAAAACCATCTCCATCTGAATCAACTTCTTTCACCATTGCCTTCAATTTTTCTTCTCCTGCATTATGTCCCAAACTACTGATAATTAAGAACCTTATTATCGTGGTTGTAAAAAAAAATTCATGAGGGCTACAACGGATTATAATGTCTAAAATAAAGATATGAGGAGACCTAATCTGTTTTAAAAACCTAGCAAATTTGAGGGTTAATAAAAACCATTTAGGGGTTGTTTTTTTAAAACCATCCAATGGGAGAAGTTAAGGGGTGACCTAGGGTATGTAAAAATACTAAAATATCCTTTTACTTATCAAATAATTACCACAAAATCGTCCACTAATAAAAGTTTGAAACTCTAAACCTAAAATCTAAGATGTTATAATCGGTAGTTTCGTGTTTGTGTTAACTACCGGTTATTGTGATGTTCTTCATTATCCATGAACTTCAAGCACAATCGGTAGTTATGTTTTTAGTCATAAACTACCGATTAATTAACTGGACAAAAATTTAGTGGTAATCGGTAGTTTCGTATACGGTTAAACATCCGACTATGCTAGTTAGTTATACTCAAAAACATCGAACACAATCGGTAGTTATTTGTACACCTAAACTACTGATTATTCTACTGGATCCAAAATGACACATAATCGGTAGTTAATCTTTTATGTAACTACCGATTGTAGTGTTTCCATATGCTCAATCGGTTGATAATGTAGAGCCCGTGCTACTGATTATGCCTAATCGGTAGTTTAGTTGATTTTTTAACTACCGTTTATAAACAATTGGGTGAGTTTAACGTACTTTGTGAACAATATGATTAGATGATTGATTGCTTTTGTAAAACAGTTGGACGTAAAATCATTTCATTGAATGGAAAAGGCATACATGTAACATTATAGGAAATAAAATACAATAAATCAATTAGCATATAGGTGGAAACCGAACAAGGTACTTTCTTCCATTATCCGATAGCAATCCTCATGCATAAAATTCTCCCCATTCTTAACGAAATATTGGTGGAGAGCTATCACCCACTGAAAAAAACAAATCAATTGTAAGTTTCAATGCTTGAAAACTCTTTTTAATGAACGACTTATTAACGTAAAACACTTACTCTTGCCCCAGACGATTCGGTAGGACGAGCTCGGCATCTCAGTTTCATTTCCTCTTTCAAGTTGTCCAACCGTTCAGACAACACCTCATACCTTGTCCTTATGCCTCCGGGAGTCCTTTGATTTCATTTCCGTTTAATGCCACATAAATCTGAAACACACGCTGCCACCAAGGATAGGTGTTATGATCCGCCATCCAATTTTCATTAGTGGCTCGGTTATTGTTGTTCCAATACGCAGTTTCGTACTCGTGTTCCATGATCGTTAACCATGATCTAATGATGGCCACATCTTTATCATTAGTGTATTGAAGAGCCATTCAAAATCAAATGTGAGAATGAGAATGAGATTGAAAGGGATAGGGGAGATTGAGGTTGAAAGGGATAGGTGAGAATGTGAATCACCTTGAAATTGATAGTTTTCTTTTATAGTGTTTTATTACCAACGGTTTTTTTTCAAAAAAGAATAGCCGTTGGGTTGGGTATTCCAAGCATAATTCGGTAGTTTAAGAATTTCATAAACTACCGATTGTGTACATTCAGCAACAATCTGTTAGTTTAAGAATTACTTAAAATACCGATTGTTAGTGTCCATGAGTTTTGAAAAAATTGCGATTTCCAATTTGGGGCAACTTACATAATCTGTAGTTTGTACAGAAATTAACTTTCCGATTGTTAGTGTCCAGAAGTTTTGAAAACATTCCAATTTCCAATTTGGGGCAACTTACATAATCAGTAGTTTAGGGTATCTATTATCTATCGATTGTTGTTTTCTTTTATGACTAATGATATTTGAGCAATTATTTATCAGGTTTTTAGAATGAAAGTACAATCAACGGCTAGTTTTTGAAATTATCCTACAAATACACCTCTCTTTTCTCAACCAAATACCACACACACCTAGTTTCATACACTCTACAAATTTCATTTAAGCATCTCATTTTTGTAACTCACTCCATAACTCTACTTACAAGAATGGCAACATTTGACTCCGCTGAAGATTTGGCTATAATTAAAACATGGTATAACGAAACCCTACGTGAAGATGTCATAGCTGGAAGGGTTACACCCGAAACCTTTTGGGGGAGGATCTACATCAAATATGTGCGAGATTATGGAAATCCAAAGCAAAGATCTCTTGAACAAATTCACGATAGGTACCAACTTATTCGAATAGCGATAGCTGATTATTTAGTTATACAACAACGGATCTTTAACCGCACCCATTTAGGCTTGTTGATCTAACAATTTGTAAGCATCTTTTACATAAGCTAAGTTCTAAGATCTTCAAATAATAATAACATAGTAAACTTGATGAATTATGTTCTTTTTGTTCTATGCCTGTGTAGGAGGATGTCGTAAAAACACACTACTATCAGGAAAAAAGAGAAGAATTCATATTTGTTGAAAGCTATGAGTTCATGAAGTCCATAGTATAATCACTATAAATGTTTAACTTTATGTACCGATTCTGAAAAATTTACAAATATTTTGTCAGAGTTTGGTTGTAATCGGAAGTAATTGCTTAACTTTATCTACCGATTGTGAGAAATTTTCAATCATATTCTCATAGTTTGGTTGTAGTCGGAAGTAATGTTTATGTTAATATACCGATTCTGGGCATGTTACTTGTTTTTGTCATAATGCTTATTATAATCGGTAGTTGTAGAATTTCTGAAACTACCGATTGTGCTTGTACAAATTGTTGAAATTTTATAAAAAATTTCGATTTCTAATTTGGGGCTACTTATCATAATCGGTAGTTTAAGAAATTCTTAAACAACCGATTGAGATTGTACAAAATGTTGAAATTTTACAAAAACAATTGATTTCCAATTTGGGGCTACTTATTATAATCGGTAGTTTTAGAATTTCTTAAACTACCGATTGTGATTGTACAAAATGTTAAAATTTTATAAAAAAAATCGATTTCCAATTTGGGGCTACTTATTATAATCGGTAGTTTTAGAATTTCTCAAACTACCGATTGTGATTGTACAAAATGTTGAAATTTTACAAAAAAAATCGATTTCCAATTTGGAGCTACTTAATATTCGGTAGTTTAAGAATTTCTTAAACTACCGATTGTGATTGTACAAAATGTTAAAATTTTACAAAAAAATTCGATTCCCAATTTGGGGCTACTTATTATAATCGGTAGTTTTAGAATTTCTCAAACTACCGATTGTGATTGTACAGAATGTTAAAATTTTATAAAAAAATTCGATTTCCAATTTGGGGCTACTTATTATAATCGGTAGTTTTAGAATTTCTCAAACTACCGATTGTGATTGTACAAAATGTTAAAATTTTACAAAAAAA